>OMLF01026376.1:0-17771 GCA_900302615.1 Holocentrus rufus | reverse complement strand
TAAAGCAGCAGCAATTCTTATTTAAGTGCCACATATTTATGTGCAATATACATTTTTAAAAGGTGAAGATACTTTGAAAGGATTCACATTTTGTTTTAGTCTTCACTTAATTTCAGTTTGAAAATATGCTTACAAAACAACAGATCATGCAAGAACTGCACATAGGCACTCAAACACTGTGACTCAACATAATTTTGCACAGATTTATGATCTAAAAAGAACAGCCACCTAAATAGGGGGTGGTGTGTGTTCATGTGTAGTGGCAGTGGTGCTTTCTGATGTGTCTGACTTTAAAAACACCTGGGTCAAAGAAATAAAGACAGGGATTAAAAAGAAAAGGATCTTGGGACCTACTGGGGCTAAGGAGCTGGCATTATTAATGAACAACAAATACTGACTCAAACATGCATGTGTTTCGTAACCTTGATGAATGTAATCAAAACAAAGATATCACCCATGCACAAACCAGTGGTTCCTTCCTCCAGTCATTTAGCAACAAAGCCCTCCTGCAGCTTGTCGAACTGCCCACATAGCAAGAAAAATGTAAATACAATGAGAGGTGATAATTTGATTTAATTCCTCAGCCCTTGCAAAAAATAACAGCTGGAACTAAAACAAAATAACAGCTGCAATTACAACATAACTGGCCATACAGAGAAATATAAATATTGAGCTCTTCTTAAACTCCAACACCTGCTGGAACCTACTGGACCAAGGAAGTTTGCACGTATGCATTTATATGACACCTCATCCGCAAGTTACAAAGATAGCCAGATGTCACTTCATTCACAGTGAGAAATTTCCCTAAACATTGGTTTGGATACGACCAAACCCATTCTCTGTTAGCACCAGTGTTTCCTAAATATACACTCATCAGCATGGCTGCCTAAAAAAATAAGTTGTGTCTGGAGAGTATATCACGTCATGTCTGTACATCACCAAATGATGCACGGAAATAGACACCAGTAGTATAAATGCTCAAACTCTCGTTAACAACTGCAGCGTTATCAACAGCAACAGTGCAGAAATATAAAAAAAATTAAAAAAGGAATTCCTGAAAAACTCATGGAATTAATTAACTTGGATGACCAAGTGTTTTCTGTGGTTGAGGCTGTATCATTGCAAGTCACATTCATGAGCTCCTGGCTATTGACGTTCCTGCCCTCTGTGCAGCTCTGATGCCAGTCCCACTGGTGTGCCAAGTCTGACAGCTCAGTGGATTAACAAAGATTTAAAGCTGCAGAACATTTTGAACACAAGTCCAAAGTAATGCAGAATTTGGAGGGTCACGTAGAGCAGCTGCCATATCACAAGAAGCATACATGTTTGAAACAGATAAATCAAAAGTGTATGCATTAGTTTGGAACAAGTCAAGAGAAATGGTAATGGCGATGCAGGACAGCTGTCTGGAAAAACCCTCCATACATGGCCTATACACCCCTATTAGCTGTGAGGTAACGCCAAGTCAGTCAAACAGTTTAACCCCCAAATCACTTCACTAATCACTTTCTGCTGTTGCTACAAATAACTGTAAAATAGTTTTCAGTGGAAAGGAATTTTCAAAGTAAAGAACTAGCAACAATAATGCATGGAGGAACACATTAATCAGTGTAAGTTAATCGCATTAGCTGTTAAAACTCCAAAACAATTCATTCATGTTGGGAGCATGCACGTGTTTCAATTTGAATGAACTATGTAGTGTGCCAACAATATGAGAAAACCTAACCTCAATGTGTACAAGATATTCATATATATTTAAATTTATACAAGTATTTGAATATACTGAATATAAAATAAGCAATAAAATAGTAAAAATAGCCATATATTAGAATATAAACAGTATTGTGGTTATATACTGTATATGGATTATAAAATTGTGCAAAGCCCATAATATTCACATAATAAGGCAACAAATGGCCATATATATGCACATAAAGTGTGGCATGTAGAGCATAATGCTCCACATGCCACACTTTATGTGCATTGGGGGAAGAAAAAAAAAAAAGGTCCAAGTAGTTCAGTCAGAATTTGTTCTGCCGCCTGCTCTGTCTCTAACATTCATTTCTGGAAGTTCAACTGAAAGGCTCAACAATGGTCTGTAGGAAGCATATTCATCAAGTCAGCTACATGTAGCACAGAACTGACCAGTACATCATTAACTTCCACCTCAGCTCTCCACTTGTCAACATTTATAAAAATGATGACAAAGTCTGTTTTTTCATGTTTTTTTCCCCTCCAACTGCTGTTTTGTTGACCGGCAGAAGGACACGGAGAAGGTGTTTGGATTCCAGTCTTGCTGATGTGCTTCAACTTTGCAAAAGTTTGCTGCCAAGTTGTAAACACACATTTGAAAACTTATTGTCTTCAAATGATAAGAGGCTAAGAAAGAAATGGGATTTGGCTCTAGGGTGGGTCCAGTAGTGTAACAAAGTGATTTGTTTGGTAACAAATGAATGTGTGTTTATAAATCACAAATGATTATCCTAAGCTAACACAAATACTAAACACACGCTACAATCTAAAAGTAAATGGCAGAACAAACTGACATAAGGCTTTGAATAGAAAACTGGCCTGTAGTTATACAGGTCAAGCATCCTGACTTTTCAAATTGAGTTCCTTACTGTCATACCATGACCGAACATAATAAAGACCTCTTACCAGAAAAACACAACATGAACAATAGATTTTAAGTTGAAAGTTACCATTCATAAACAATGATTCAAATGTTTTTAAGGTCAAAATAAAATAGGCCAAAACTAACAAGGCAACCGATCCATGCACAAGCAACATCTTGGCTGTACACCTGGGAAAAAGACAATAATTAACTTACTTCTTGTGAATAAGACATATTCATCTCTGTTTAGCAGTAATGAATACACTCAAGAGATCTCCAAATAGTTTATAGATTTGTATTGGTAATGAAAATCTACATATCCTCTCCCAAACTTTAATAATATAGCACTGACACAAATCATTTTGAGGTTTTGACCAGATGTTAACAAAGAGATGTAAACAAAGGCAATGAACCGAAAAAGGAGAGAATCAGCTTTTCCACAGAGCAAATGAAGAAAAAAATGGCATTGTACTGGTCAAAATGTTTTATTTTATAACTATATTTGTGTTGGTCAAGAGTTTCCATGTCTGTGCATCATCCATTGTATAAACAAGTTTGTTCCCACTGAACATTGAGGATACACAAAGAGAAACCAATAACAGTATGATGTAAGTAACAAAACAGCCGTGTTTTGTCAGATGAATCTGGGAGGGAACTAAAGCCAGAGATGGAGGGACAGATCAGCGATCGGCACAGAGCATACTTGAAAGCTGAGAGAGAGCATGACTGAATGCCCAGAGACTGCCCTGGTCAAAAAAAAATGTGTGGGCAATGCATTAGAGCAGGCCACGCCACACATGTCCATTTTACTAACTACAAATACCACAGCTCACTGTGAGGGGGTGACAGCACACTGACATATGCACCCGGACAACACACACTCAAACAGAGAAGAAAAACAAATCCATGAAAAAGGGAGTGAGAGTCAAAGGAAGAAAATATGAGAAGGGCCATTACAGAGCTTCAATTCTCCAGAGTCGTGCAGTGGGAGAAATTACAGCATGTCCTGGCTTCATCACTGAGATGACACTTAAAATGATTAAATACGTGTGGAACTTGTGAAGAATTCATAGCTATGACAGCATCGCTATGAGCAATAGGAACGCACTCAAACGGACTGCGGCACAGTGACACAAGACACAGAGGAATCTCATCATGTCTTAACAGTAAGTACATTAATAGAAGAGTCATTACAATACAATGTCTGGTTCCACCGATGTCTAAAACAGACCTTTTCAGCCCTGGTCATCATGACCCAAAGTCCAGCTGGTTTTTCATTCCAGCCCTTTAATCAGTGGCTAATTTACACCTGAGATGCATGGTGAATGCAATTAACTACCTGGGAGGACAGAAAGCCAGCAACAGCATCTCTGGACTAAACTGCACTACTTCCATAATGTAGCCAGAACTAGATCAAAGTTTGGGCTGGGCAATATCTTGATATTATAGTGATATCATGATATAAGACTGGATATTGTCTGGGATTTTGGATATCGCAATATCTTAGTCTTAGTGTTGTCTTTTCCTGGTTCAAAGGTTGCATTATAGTAAAGGATGCAATGTTCTAAACTTATTAGATTGTTCCAATATTTGCTACTATTTCCTGTTTGTTTGGTCATTGTATTCAAAGTATTAATGACTGCTGATTAAAAATGTGTGCAAACGTCTTATGAAAGCACCAATAGCCAAACCTACAATATCGATACTGGGGTATTCCATCAAAGATATCGTGAACTTTCCCCAGATCCAAGCCACATTTTACTCAGGCATGTGAGAGGAAGGAACTCTTTCTTACATGTTTCTGTTGTATCACCTGTCATCACCTGGGTGAGAGGCGGTGGAGAATAAGGACAGCTCTATCTGGCCACAGATCTAGGGGATGTACCCACTGTTTGGAGATACTATCTTAATGAGAGTGTTTTCAGACCACAGCCTGAGGGAACACAAGAAATACCAGGTGATAGACCAAACCTACAGGAAAGTATTAACAGCCTTGTTTAGAATGACATCCTTATGTTAAGGACTTGAAATAACCTACAATGTGGAACAAGACGGCAGTTTTGTACCGAAGATCTAAGGCATCCAACTCAAATAAAAACCCTAGGCCTAAAGATTAACAAAGTTAGTAAGCTTAACTTAGATCTAATTTACCATAAAACATCACTGAAGGGGAAATATCTAAACGTGAGACGTTTGGTAGTGTTCCTGAAAACTCTTGAATGCAGTCATCCACTTCACTGGGGAGCGTACCAAGGCTATTTGCTCTATTAAATCATTTGGTTGTGCAATATTTGGCAGATGGAAGACTTCACTGAGTCTTCCATAATAAATCTGTTGATTATGTCCAAACTCAGTGTGCCCTGAACTTCACTGATCTTTCATTCAGACAAGGCAAATCAATTACCCTGCTTTACTTTGAGGAGAAGAGTTTCTAAGTTAATTTGAAGCAATGGAAAATATGTCAGCTCTAATCCACACACCACAAAAGGAATAGCCTATAAAATATGCAGGTCTATGTTACCTCCAAAATTCATTATTCTTTGCATATGGAGGCAATAAACAACTTTCAAGTGTTGGAAAAGAGCAGAAAGTTAAAGCGCCGCGTGAAGATTGAGATTAGATCCCCTCTCCTCATAAACAAGAGTTAAGTGGGACATGGCCAGGAATCAGATTTCCTTGTATTCTCTTCTCCCTCTCTTTTTCCACTTCTTTCCTCCGCAGCTAGCCAGTGTGTCTGGCCTCACTCACCCTCCCTTGTGCTCATACGCTCCTGCTCTCTTCTCCTCCTCCATTTTCCAGGCAACAGGAATCATTTCTGAGACTTCACACAGTGATAGCTCATCTTCTATTCACCCTAACTCCTCATCCATTGTTTCTTAGTCATATTTATTTCTCGAAGTCTATACTTCTCCAAAAACAAACTTTAACATCAAATGCGACAACAGAGCCAACAGACATATCCGTCAAAAAACAGTCTTACCTTCCAAGTAACAGCTGGAGGAGGACGAGAGGCCTTTCTTAGATTTACACCCCACCAATTTTAGGCATATCTCCAACATTTTCATTTGCTTTCTTTCCCTTCCCGCTTGAAAATGTTTGTTCCTTGATCAAATGGAATGTCTCTCCAATGTTTCTGTTCCACAAGCGCTCAACGGGAGAAAAGCTCAATCACATGGAAAACCGAAACAGAAAAAAAGACATACAGTACGAAGCCAAAATGGGTGCTAGCATATGCCTGCTTTCTTTGACCAGGTCCTTCCAGCTGCTGTAAACCTTTTTTTTTTTTCTTCTCCCCGCTCTTCTCCCAAACAGAATAGCAGACTCCGCTCTGTCCCACAAAGTCTACAAACTTTCTCTTCCGAGAGGCTCCATCTTTTTTTCTCTTTGGCTGTAGTTCGCTCCACTTCAAGCGGATATAGTCACGATCCAAAGGAGCGTATTTGGTCCAAAAACGTGTTAGACATGCAGATGTATCAGTTGAATGTGCGGTAGGGCAGTCTTAGCACTGCCATTCCTCTCTCCTGTCCCCTGTGTGAGTGTATATCTGAAGCACAGGGACTCGTGCTACAAGCTGCCAACAAAGGGCCTCTTTCAGGCTCAGTCTGTGTGCACTCAATGACATCAGCTGGTTGGGCCCCTCCCCCAGCAAACACACAACAAGAGGGAGAGAGAGGCACCACACACACACTCAGTTACTCACTAATGCGAATACAAACAACACCACACCAGCACGCAAAAATCATGACCGAGAAAATTGACAAAAGCTCCTGAGTTATGCCACTAAAAACTTGGAGTTAAGTTTAGATTCAGCAAAGAAGTTAAACGTTTCCCCCTTCCTTCTGTTTGAGAGTCACAAGATGATTACAAGAAGCCCCTCCTTCCACATTTTAACCCCCCTTCCCCCCTCTCCCTGTCTTTCTGCCACTCTCTCTTCTTCTCAGCCATGCTCTTTCCTTCTCTCCGGTTGGAGATGTTTACAGGTTAAAGAATCAGTTCTGGAAGCGGGACTGGCTTTTTAAACTCACAGCTGAAGCTGTGAATCCTGAGTAGATAACACGCAGAAAAGTATTACCTTTTTCTATCTTCCTGCTAGACTTCAAACAGAACTCAAACAAGGCTCATTTGCCATAGGCTGTTTCAAATGGGAGTAAACTGTGCAAACTAATATAATTGAATTTATCAAAATTAAGACATTTATCTTTGGAGAAACACTCGGGACCATGTGATTTCAGAGAGCAGCAGTGGTGTGGCCATATCTGGAAGGAACAAATAATCCTTGGCAGAAGCCAAGCACTCTTGCGACATGACTCTTTTAATCTCTTCTGTCTTTTCTCTGCTGTCTCCATGTATAGTTATTTGCAACTCAAGATGGGTTCACAAGTTTTGTCATGCTTGTAGAGAAAATGCACCAAGCTATTGTCAAAAGTGACATAAGGAAATGTTAGAAAACATGAAATGAAGGTCTCTGACTCAAGAGTGTATAACTTCAGTAGCGATCAGAATTTCATTACAGCTATGGTTGTGACTGTAAAGTGGTGTGTCCATGAATTCCCTGTAGTTTTTGTATTTCCAATTGCTCTCTGTTTTCCAGCTAATTTAACAGCCCCTATTTCTCAGCAAAATGCACACATTAAAACATCTACTTTTTGGTACAACTTTACTGCATGGTACATCAAGGTCTATTTATTCTCTGCCTCGCCACTGTGCAAATATGCAAATATCTACTGCACTTAATTTCAATTTATCCTGAAATATTTCTTCTTCAATTCTCGGTAATACAAGTGAGGTCGATTCTGCCCAGCCAATGTTGTTCCCGTAAGATGACCAATATTGTTTTTGTGCAAGTGTATGGCTCTGCCGAGATGAGAGGGCCAGTCAAGTGGGTGATTTCATACTGATGGGAATCCTGGCTTGATCACTCCACAGTGCCAGACAGGAGTGCACTGGCTGTCTGGCTTCCTGACTGATCAAATCAGTGGAATTTCCAATCACAGAGGAAACAGTTGTGACTAAAAATACGCCTTACTCTAGAGCAAAAGATTTCCTCTGGTATACAAAGGTTCCAAAAGCATTTGTTTACAGAAAGAATTAGCTCCTGGCAACAATAATATGCAAGTCTGTTTAATTGATCCCTTAAGAGCATAGTCTAAGTGTTGCAACTGAAATTCTATGAAACTGTATCACTGAGCATCACTTCATTAACCCGAACCAAGAAGAGAAGTTAGGATAGGAGGGCCTACTTCATAACTGTAATCTACACAAACTAAAAAACACTTTGATGCACAAGTCAGTGTAAATGTGCACGCATTCAGGAAACAGTGCAAAGCAGTTGAACTGTATGACAAACTTGTAGTTACTACAGCGCCAACCTATCAGCAGCTTTACACATTTATGGATAGGGATATGAACAGGACTAAACTTAAAATTGTATTTATAGGCTTTAGTTAATAACTGGCTTTTCACTGAAGCATGATGCTTCTCATGCATTTTTTTGCAGTTATATAATCAGACACACAAAATGAATAACTTTTTAGTTTTACATAGATAAAAGTTAGAAATAGTGATGTCCCCTTTCACTGCTGTCCACATGTCTGTGTGTCTGTCTGGCAACCTACTGGCTCTATCAGCCTAAACCTTTTGTGCACAGTTATGACTGTATGAGGAAGAACCACTTGTGGTCACAGTGATATAATGATTGATTGATGTAATCTGTCAACAAGCAGGGGTTAAAACAGGTTTCATAGCCAGTGTCAAACAGCCGTTGTTGTTTCATACTACAGCAGAGTCATTTGCCTCATCTTAGGTCTTTGGACCAGGCACAAGATCAAAGCCATCATGGAAAACCCCTCTCACCCTCTCTATGACTTATGGCACAAAGCAATAACAACAACATCTACTCTACATAGACATTGTGTCCCCACACATGCCTGGCAGAAATCTGCGCTCTACTCAGCGCACTACTCTAGTTTGGTCATTTTTTGACTCTTGCTTAATGCCTGGCTTCACACCATTGATGCTACGCTTGATCAATGGTTGGCTACATGAAAAGAAATGACATTCCTGGACTATCTAGGCAGCTTTGAAGCCAGCTGACATGGTGGACACGATGTACTGGCCCTGTGACAATTTGTATCCTTGCTGCCTTCAAGGATCAGCATCAAGGATGATTACAAGGACAAGGATTCCTAAACACCTCCATCTGCAACTAAAAGCAGTGAGGTATACCGTACTTTAAGGAAGGACTACTGGGTCACCTGGCTAGCAGCATAAAGATGGGAGAGAAAACTATCAGCAGCTGTTCCTGAAGATAAAAAGGGATTCTCAGGTAATACATGGGTGGGTAGAAGTTGTAGATTTTAAAGACAAGAACCAAACATAAGTTTACCTCCAATTGAGCAGTGGGCGACTCTCACATAATGATGGGACCGGGCATTAGGCTACATTAAATTATATCAAATATGAGAAATGACAAAAGCTATAATCATATAAATTAACTTAAGATCTTCTTTACAATTATAAGCAAACAATATTCAATAAATTCATAGCATGATATAACATGTTGGGAATGGGGATGTGACAGCATGGCACAAGAAGAAATGTAGGCTGTTTCCCTACCTAGTACCAGTTACAATGCTGAAGAATCACTACTAAGAATTATGAGTAAATTGATAACTGTGCAGGCTACTCATTTTCTCTAAACAGATAGTACTCACTATCTGTTCCACTGTGTGGGGGTTTGAAAGACTGAGAGAACCAACAGTGGGGATGACGACTCCACCATAGCAATAGTAGGATGCTTTACTTTTTGGTGGCTATGCTTACTACTTGCTGTCTTTGCATGATCAGATTTTTAAATTTCAATTATGAATCAAGCTGACCAGTTTATGAAGGCTCAGTTAGAGAATAAGGCTTTGGATGCTCTAATCTATGTGGACTCTAGTTAGACATAGAATAGATTAATGAATGAATGAATGAATGAATAATTAAATATCCAATGAGGTTTTTAAATAGGGTAGAAGACAGGGATTCTAATGGTAAATTACAACTTTTGGCCAGTAAGAATTATTTATGTCCGGAAAATCAAACACGGAAATAAACAAAAACATTGTATGGCTGTAATGGCTCACGCCAACAGTGCCTCTGTGAACAACAGGCATATCAGTCTTGTTTGTGTGCGATTAAATTGGTCTGGCGACATGGATACCATAAACTTTCCAATAACAGAGTCTAAATAAGAAGCCACTCTCTAATATGCACTGGGGAATGATTTTAGCCTCCTTCATACAGCATGAACACCAGTATCTGAAAAAGGATTTCACATTTACAACCACCACCTTGACCGTCATTTTTGCAATTAAAATATCTAGAACAAAAATCAGAATATGAAGAACTACATTCAATTATTTTGGTGTATGTCAAAATACTAGGAGACAATCAACTACTTTATGAAACAAAATGCCTGTTTCAACGCTGAGTGCAGGCTTGCATTGTAGCCATCAGAGGATTCCAATTTCCAATCAATGGCCTTTCAAAGCCTTTTTCAACCAATCTGCGTGTACTCACATGACAAAGTCAGAAGGAATCTCACGATGCAAACACTTCCAAAGACATAATTTATGGTTTTGGGTCATGCAGTCCATACCATAAGCAATGGTACCTCAGAGTGAGAAAGAGGAACTATCATCTTATTTATAAAAAATAATTTTCCAGGCTTGGAATTGCCTATATATAGGGCTATATTGCCTATGGCTGTTTTTATAAAAGCAAGGCCTACATAAAATCTTAGTTGTTGTTGTTGTTGGGGAACAAATTGGAGCATACCATGTTTAATAAGATGCAACGCAAACCATGTAGTGAATCAATTTACTATGTTCTAGCCTTAATAGCAGTGTTTCAGGCAATTATGATGAGTAATGTGATAATACCGTTTACCAGGGTATTTTCGGCTATGATAATCATACTGTGAAAATATGATTATGTCCCATTCCTAGTAAACACTAAACTGTATTATTTCTGTATGCATTTTGACATGCTGCTCTCTCCCCATACCAACAGTGAAAGAGAAAACACAGACACAACACATGCATAAACCTGACCTGGAATTGATAAACATCTTCAAAGGGCATAAATCTTAGTTGCCTACGATTTTCACATGTCTGTCCTCAACTACAATTTCTCTCATATTTTCCTTGACACTACATGGGCGGGCAACTCAACTTCGTGGAGAAGGTAAGCAACGACTAAGATAAACCATGCATTATACACACCAGGAGGCCATGGCATTGTAGGGATGCGTAAGGGAAGGACAAGGGCTCATGCATTGGCTGCTTAGTGAAATAAAGTTGGCAGTCAACCATGTCTCTTACTTGGATTATGTTTTAATAATTGGATAACTCAAAAATAGAATAAAAGAACAAAATACCCTGACACTAATTTGATACATGCTTTAAAACCAAGTGTCTGCCATAGTGACTAACTCTTGCCAAAGTTTCCCAGATCAAAACAAATAGGACTATAGGTGCACATAAGGGATTTAATAGTACATTGTCCCTTAATTTCCTGATCAAAACTTAATAAGCTGCCAAGGTAAAATTTTGATTGGGAACTCAGGGGTAACCCAATGACCCAAACTCAAAAATGATTATTGAACTTGAATAGGAAAATAAATCATGCCTAAGATCACAAGTCTATCGTGGATTAGCCTTTCACTAAGCATCCCTGTTATTCTTGTTCTCTCAGAGTATTGTCTATGATTTCTGTTGGATGTGTGGATTGATGATTTCTTTGGCATCTACGGGCATTCTTGCACATGGCTAAGTCTCAGAGGCTTTGTAAGTATCCTGTGACCTCAGTACCTTCAACATCCAGTCACATGCCACCGGGCCCTACATCATCGCTGCAGTGCTGGTATGGCAAACTTGTGTGTTCCTATCATCCACCACCACATACACCAATTAAGAAGAAATGCACGCTTCCTCAAACTCCGAGAGAGGCCCATTAACTTACCGCAGTCACAAAGTGTTGGAGAGATGAGAAGATGAAGGAAAGAGGAGAGGGGCTATAAAAATGAAGGAAGAAAGAGGAAAAAAAAAGGTTGCAGATGGAGAAACATGAAGCACATTGTTTGGAAGTGAGCTCATAGGAGAATCACTCGCTTGCGTTTTATAATCCAGCCTCTCTTGGTATGTTAACAGTTAGCTGACGTACATCCACCCACGGGATGGTTTTTGGCCCTTTTCCTCCCATGTACCCCCTCCTGCTTTCCTGATTCTTTTCTAATCCTTCCAACATCGAGCAGGTTGTATTCCCAAACTCTCAACTGAGGCAGCAACATTGTTATGGCTCTGCTTATTCTGATTTTAACGGAAGACCTCTGGGTTAAGCATATGAACTCGTATTCCAAACATTTGGGCCTGCTGGTTTTTTTCTGAGGAGCATGAATGTCCCTCAATAATTCAGTCTGTTAAATGTCTAATTGATACTGACATCAGCAATGAGCATGCTGAGATGCAGTGAGGCTGCAAAGGCCAAAGTGGATCATCAACTTATATGGCAAATTAATACTTGCCCATTGTGTTGAGGCTCAAGTAAAAGGTGTGCTAAGGAGACGCTAAGAAAACAGTCTTCGGACATTCCAGTACCATGAGGCCTGAAGGCTGCTCAATTTCCTAATCTCTTTAGTAACACTCCAAAATACAGTCATTCCCAATTTATGCATGGGGGCGCACACACAGACACACAAACAGTATCTCATGTGCATCAGGAAATGTAATCACACTGTCTAACAATGTCAGAAATGTGAGCCAGCCAACACTTGGCATACATAGTGTCCATCAAAGTCATGGAACATGAGTTATTGTACTTAAAACTGAGCAGCTTTCTAATTACAGAGGGGGGAGAGGCGGGATAGAGCTAAACCAAACTGTGTAGGTTCCTGTGAGCGGTTTCACACCATACTTGGCTCATCATTCCATTGCTCCGCTGAGGCTCGCAGACACCGCCATCTGTAGCAGACCCGCTTAGGCCTACTTCAGCGTTAGACAGTCAAGAATCAGGTACCATGTATTGTGTGTGTGTGTTTATGTGCGTGTGTTTACTCAGGTCCCTCTAGAGAATGCAGCCAGAGTGTCTGAGGCGTGCAGTACTAGGGAAGAGGAGTTGGGGTTTTGAGTTCCACATAATTCCCCAGTCGGCATTGTCCACAGCACGACAGGCAGACGGGACACTTAGGAAGGAGAGCCATGGCAGCTGGAAGGTTAAGAGCTTTGGCCTGAAGCTTAGCAGGACATGGTTAAAGTTATCTATGTGGCAAAAACCAAAACTGGCCCGGAAGTCATTACACACATTTTAGGAAGAAAGCAATTTTGTGTGTATGTCTAAATGGGCATCTGCTAACACACATACACACACCATCTTCCCCGCTCACATAAGTCTCTTTGATTTGAGGTGACTTGTTGTCAAAACAGTCCTCTCAAACAGGCCAGGCCGACCAACTAGAGAGCACAGCTGAGAAGAGGGGTGGCTAAACCCAGCCAGCCTAATGAGGAAGACAAGAGGAACCGTATTATGATGACACAGACCGGACAGGCAAATATGAGCAAGGTTAATTGAACAGGTGACAAAGGAAAACTCTGTGCTCTTCTCCTAAGCACAAGATTGAATACTAGAGGCCCAGACATAAGGATGTCGGGCCATATATATGTTAACATCCAAAGCATGGGAATAAATATCAATGACAGCTCAGAGTATATCAAATGTAAATCAAGTCTGATGAATCTGAAAAGTGTCACTCATTTTACGCACAGAACATCTGGCAGATGGGTGCATTTGTGTGTATGTGTGTGTATGTTGAAGGGGGGAGGGTGCTAATTCAGTCATTTTCAGAATTGAGCAAAACTACTCAAATTGAGCCAGAGTGCTGGCAGGGAAGCATGACTTCTTTTTTTTTATATTCTATTGTTTTATGAGTGTGCAGACCAAGAAAGCCAAACTCTTTCAGGAGTGAAAGAGCAAGCAGAGGGTGCATGTGGATATATGTGTGCGGGGGCTGGAGATTCGAGAGCGACTGAAAGAGAAAGCCCTACATTCTCTACTATTATGTTGGGTGTAATTGAATCATTTGACAGAATAAAAATACAACATTGTAATAAGTGCAGGCAGACATTGCAAAGCAGCACTAGGAGGGCCAGTAAATGCCCTGTCTGTTTTTCTCAGACTATCAACCTTAAATGCTTGCAGACATTATCTAGATGTCTGGGGAGAGACCCCATTTGTCTGTCTGTCCACAGGGGTAAAAAGAGAGACAGATACATGCAAGAGTGACTTTGGCTATGAGGCTCTGAGGCTGCAGCAGTGGAGCTGTTTGGGCTCTTCTTTGTGTTTAAGTGGATCCAGATGCAGCAAGCATAGCAGGCCCCCCTCTTATAGCACTATGAAGAGGAGCTTAACAAAACACAAAGGGACAGGACAGCATACCAGCACTGTATGGACTGGACTGGTGGAAAAAAAAAAACTAAGCCAGACAATGATGTAGCTGGCCAAAAGATACTGCTTGATGGCTAGGAGGGGAAAGTAAATGTACAGGATTTAGCTTGTTCCTGCTCAATAAAAATGGAATTAGAAAGTATATTAAAAAAAATATACAACTCTGTAAGCATGAGACAAAAAAATGACAGGCAGGAGACATCTTGGCCAGTGAAAGAACACCAACCTCATATAAGGGCATTCTCAAGAAGACAGGCAAAGTATGATACTCATCATGCCCAAATGGACTTTTATTCTGGGGTAGCGGAGTAATCTGTTAGGGGACAGAGGGTTTCAGAACGAGAAGGCCACGACTGGGTGGAATTTTTACCACGAGACAGAATTGGCATCCAAGGTAGCAGGTTGTCTGTAGAGAAAACAACAGCTGCGTCTGGAGCTGGGACCAGAGCCTGGAGAGAAGGAGGGGTTTTTTTTCTGCGTGTGTGTGGACCAGGATGGCAAAGAGCTCCCATGCACCGCATTCGTGTCTCAGAAGAGAGGTTCTCTGTGTGCACATCACAGCGTTGGATGCACGTGCGCATGTGTGTGTATGAGGGGACAACCACAACAGCTAAGGAGTGACAGGGGGAAGAGCCTGCAGAGGTGGCCTCTCACTGGCTTGGAGAACTTGACGACAGGATCAAAAATTACAGCAAGAAATGATCATCCTGTGTCATCTGGAATTGTTCTGAAGGAGAATAATCTCAAAATCCAATATGAAGAGCATGCATGACAGTCTGGGCTGATGTAACAGTCCTCGTCCCACTACACAACATTTCCATCCTGTAGCTACAAACACAGGAAAATCATACAATAATAGCCTATTGTGTGAATGTGTGAATAAGATGATTTAAACCGAAAACATGAAAAAATCTTTTAAGATTTGTGCCAAATAAAAGACAGTAACAGCTGCATTTAACAATAAGAAATCAGTCAGGAGGTGACAGCAATTTAGTACCCAACTTCAGATGTTAAAGAGGATTTCCTTAAGTGCTCAGTGGAACATCCAGGAAGAGCAAGGAGATTAACGACAACATTTGACTCTGTCTGAATACACAGCGTAGAGGGTGGTCCATATTGTCCATAATAGTTCATGTTTTGCTCTGTCATTCTTCATGTCACAGCCTCCAGGGAGCCTGTGGTTACACCAGTAATGGAGCCAGCTTTCTTAATGATTTTGTTATTTCTAGCATCGCTGCCTCACCAGCATACTATGGCATAAAATAGCAATTAGCCTGAGGACTATGGTAGGATATATGCACGAGATTCTTGCAGACTTCAAAGGCAGATTGAGCAAGAAGAGACCGGATTTTGACTGTGCATAAACAACAAATGCATTCACCCTTCAGTACAGTTTCCTGTTTGTATCTAAATACGTATAAGAGAACACGCTTACTGTTTATCCAGCATTCAACATTTACTGCTGTCAGATTGTTTGGGACAAGCATGAAAACAAAAAAATAAATATAAAATAAATTTGAAACCATCAAAACTAATAAGCATGATGAATTACTATGAAAACAATATTTGACAAAGTTACAGATTTCCTGGTGTCTGTGCTGCAAACATCAATGACCAGACAAATTTAAAAACACACTAACAGGGGTTTTTCCTCCATAGAGAATTGGAATGCGACTGCCTTTCACCTAAACACTTTAACTGTAATCTATATAGGGACATATTACACTTACAGAATATGTAAGGCCACCTCCAGGGGGCGATGTAACACGCTAAAAACTGGGCTAAACGGAGCAAAATGAACAGTGGTCAATGGGATTTTTCCATAAAATCAGCTCTTTAAATTATATAATGTTTTACTGTGCATTGTTGAAAATTACCAGACCGTGGTTAAGAAGATACACATTTCTGTGTGCTTACATGAATGAAATCTGGAACCATTTAAGAAAAACATGTTTTTTTTCCCCCTCTGGTTATACAACCAGTCAACATCACATAGCCTCGATGCTAGCGGAAATCTTTTGAAAGTTTCAGAATTTTACAACCATCGACTTCACACCAGCTAATAATTATATCTTCACTATAAATATTGGGCAGTGTAACAATGACAGTAATAGTTCAGCTACTCATAAATATCTGGAATTAAATGCAGTGATCATTTTTTATCATTCAGTCCCACTGACAGCCATATATAATACTCTGTTTAGCAAGTGCTCAGCAGTGCCCCCGATCTCCAAAAGACTGCACTGCACTGTTTTTTTGTTGTTTTTTTGCAGTCTCACAGCAGTCAGTGGCTGTGGTTCAGCTTTCCTCCCTGTATAAGCTTTCGTTAAACACATTTCTTGCACTCATACTAATGACCACTGTTTTGTACAATAGACTTCTCTGATTTGACTGCAATACCAGCACACTCCGCTATGGTGCTATACCATAATCACCACAATACACCCGGAATGGTGCTGCTGAAGAAGACAACGTCCAAGCTCGTGTTCACTAGCCTGGCTAACAAACTAAAGGCTAACTGAGATTCAGGCATGCAAACTGGTTAGGGGTGAAAAAAGTGAGAGGGATGCATGAGCAGGGAAAACACAGACCTGTTAGGAGAGTCCAGGGCTATGATCCATCAGAGAAAACGTTTGAAAAATAAGTTACAAAATACTAAGACTTTTAGGATTACAAAGTGTTGCAGGCCATGAGCTAAGAGAATTACAACACTGAGCAAAATAAAGCACAAAGTATTAATTTCTGCTGTTAAGCTACAGCCTCAGCACAAATATCTGCACATCTGTCAAGCAAGTGTGACACACTTTACAGCCCTACTGATTTCCGTGGTCAACATAGCAACTAACCACAATGGCAATTTTATGCTGTACCACCCAAATGATCACGTCAGACAATGCATTGACCGTTCCACTCAACTCAAGTTCTGTGAACGTTTTGTTGACAGTCAATGCAGGGATCTCTTTCGCTTTGAGAAGGCAGGCTCAGTATACTACAGTATATGGCCTATAAAAAAGGTGTCCAAGTTTTACAATGTCAAGTAATAAATCATCTAATGCTCCAGCCTGAATAAATGTCATGCCACAAGAAATCACAGCCCTATAAACTGAAATCAAGATCATATCAAATTGAACCTTATCAATGCTGCGAATTTCCTCATCTAAGAATAATGCCTTTCTACTAACCACCAAGAACTGATGCATAAGGAGGTGCTTTACTAAATATTGATAACTGTGACTTTGTCACTACATGATGGGTGGTACTAAGAAAGAAAGCAGATTCTATGGTCTCATCCCCAAACTCTCTGAAGTGGTATCAAATACTGCATTTATAGCACATAGCAATGGTCACTGATGTAAGACGATGTATGCTTTATAACTTTAAAAAATAAATTCAAGCAAACATAATGACAGGTGTGAATTTTTAAAAAGAAGGCTTATCAAAATGCCTGTTGACCACTGCAGTGGTACTTCTTGTGCCTGGACATTTTGTTGCCCGTTTTGTTCTGTTTCTGTTATAGTGCTTATTATCTTTGTCTGCTTTTTATAACTGTACAATTTTTGTTAACTGTCCAAACTGCTCTAAATGTCTATAGAACATCCAATGAAGTACAGAGTGCAGTTTATATAAATGGTTTGAAAGAAAGAGAGAAAGAAAGAAAGAAAGAAAAAAGAAA
>OMLF01026375.1:0-15611 GCA_900302615.1 Holocentrus rufus | reverse complement strand
CAGAAATGAAAAGCAAGAAAAAAGAAGTAAAGAACATGTATATTGTTAGGCCTGTGCCGGCATATTTTTTTGTTTTGTTTCCTCCTGTATTGTAATCGTACTTCTGACTGTATTATCTACAGTACCTCTTTTATAAGAAGGAAAAAAGACGACAGATCATTGTAGTAATGCATTTATTTATATTATTATTATTATTATTATTGATTATTATTAACACTTGTAATGGACGGCGCTAGTCTTTAGGATGTGTGAGTTTAGAGCTGTGTTGTTGTAAAACACCCACCTGACCCCTCCCCTTACCCATAATCCTCCTCTCTCTCTTCTGACACGGAGCCAGCCAAGATGGACTCCCATAACGAACACTCGCTTGTTCAACGAGACTGTAACCCCTCCTTGTTTTAACTCTGGGTTTGTCATGCTTTGAGAAAAAGATGTTCCTCGTTCCCTCCTCCTGTATCAGTTTGGGGAAAAAAAAGAAACCGACCCAGGCAAACTGTTCTTCTGGTGTGTGTTTTGATTGCAGTACGTTCGAAGATTAAGGAACTTATTACATGATGAAAATGTTTTTTCTTGCCTTTTACAAAGTGATGTTGTGACAGTCTTTCTCTCTCAAACACCCCCCTCCTCCTCTTCCACCTTTTTCTCTTCACAAAGTTTGACTGAACTTCTTTTTCCCCCCTCTGATGCCCATTTCCTGTTTTCCACAAAATCAAACTCACGCTCGAAAGGGATGACTTTGGTGATTACTTTTTTTTTTTTTTTTTTTTTTTTGGAGTGAATTTTTTTCTTTTTTTTTTCTTTTTATTTAATTGCGTTTTGACTATTTGGAAGCCTGTGTGTGTGTTAAACACAGTTTGTCAGCGTTTCAGGAGCACTGGTGCTAGTAAAGTCAAGCCGTGGAGTGACCGTCAAGTGCTGTAGGAGTCGATGTGATCTTGATCTAGAACACAGAAATAACTGTATATTCTCTCAATCTATTTTTTTTCTTCCCACCATTATTTTTTTTTTCTGAGTGGACACTTTCCCGCCTGCATTTCAAGTAGTTTTAGAGAGAATAAGAAAAAAAGATTGGTTTTGAACAAGTATAACCCTTTTGTTTTAAGTTCTAACTTTTATTTTTGTTTCCATGCATATATATGTAATGCTTACTATACACTTTTATAAACTATGTTTTGATAATTCATTTCTTAACAAAAAAACTTGTCCATATACTATAACCCTTACTGCTGAGTACTGAAAATAAATAGCTGGAAAAAAAGAGTGGAGATCAGTGTTGTCAATCCATTCTCCTTCATCAGCTCACAAACTGGAGAGACTGGACTGGTGATTGACAGCCCCTCCAGCCTCTAGGGGGTGGGACTAGTCTAGAGGTCAGAGGGCTGGGCTTGTGACTGAAAAGTCACCAGTTCAAATCCCCAGATAGTCCCAGAAAACCTAAATGAGAAGCACTCTCCCTTCCCTCAGCAACTATCGTTAAGATGCCCTTGAGCAAGGCTTTAAAAGAAATACTCTGTTTTAGGCAAAATACTCTGACTTACCCAGACTGAGACAAGATGTTTGATTCCATTTTCACCTTTGGACGTCCACTGAGTCGGTTTCTATGGTTAGCATTTCATGTTAGCTTAGCATAAAGACTTGAAGTCTATAGTAGTCATTAGCCTAGCTTCAATCAAAGTGAAAAAATAAACTTTACAGCAACTCTGAAGCTCTTATTTACACAGTGTATCATGTGCATTTGAAACACACATCTTGGAATTTAAAGAAAAAATTAGCCGTTTTAGGAAAAGTTAGATGGTAGGAACTATAACCGCTGAACACGTGTTCAGTGGTTATAGTTCCTACCATCTAACTATAAAAAAAATTCCAAGACTTTTTTTTCAAATACGCATAATACATTGTTGTAAGGTTTATTTTTTTCATTTTCACAGCTAGGCTAATGATTACTATAGACTTCAAGTCTTAACGCTAAGCTAACATGAAATGCTACCGATAGGAACCGAACCAGTGGATGTACAGAGGTGAAAATGGTATCAAACATCTCAGTTTGAGTAAGTTGAAAAAAGGCATTTTGCCCAAAATGGTGAAGTAAGTTCCTTTCAATTTACACTGGTTGTACTGGGCAGCAGGGAGACACCCAGTTTACTTTACCTGGTTAAATATCGTTTTTAAAAAGCTGGACACACTTTACACAAACACTAGATTTCCTAGACAATTGGTTTTTAATATTATGGGTTGTGACCCTCTGTTGGGTCCCAGCTGGGTGCCAGGCGGGCTCAAAAACAAAGTAAATATTTAAGTGAGTGGAAGATATCTGGGTGAAAAAATAAAAACTGTTTTTTGGTTTAACGGTTTTCACCAGTAATATAGTAGCTGCAAGGGAAAATAATCAATTCTATTGATTTGGGTGAGTTGACAGTGAACCAGAGGATTAGCTTTACAGGAACTGATGAGTGTTTTGCTGGAAACAAAATGAAGACCAGTGCAATGAAATAGATTAGGAAACTACATGCTACCTGTGTCTGGGAATCGAAAAGGATAAATAAAATGTTAAGCAGTTTCAAAGGGAAAGCAAACACATTTCAATTTAAAGAGAAAAAGTGGTGTTTTCATGTTTCAGCGTTTAAATTAAGTGAAATGGGAAGCCACATTGTTAGACTGTCCTCTAACTGGAATTTGTCCCGTGAAGTGTCAACCCTGCTGAAGTGTCATTGAGCAAGATGCTGAAACCCTCCTGCTCCAAGAGAGCGAATTTTAAAATCATCTCCGAACAGTGACTTCAAGCTGATATGGCGAGTCACACAGGATTGATAAAATGTTGATTTCTAAGAGTTAGCATTCCTCTCTGTTTATGCAAATTTGCAGGGTCTTAATTTTTTTTATAACTTTTGTTTCAATCAATGAAGTATTCAGCAGAGCTCTCTCAAACTTGTGCCTTTAAACTGCTGACAGGATGCAGACGGCTGATCTGAGGTGACTAATGGCGTTAGATTTGGCCCATTTACTTGGTCAAAGTTCAAAGTAATGAAGCTTATTCTTGAACTTTAGTTAATGTGGCTGCTCCTGCTATCATATGATCTTAAAACACTTTATAGAAAGCACGAGCTTGGTGTGCACAAGTATCTCAGCAGCAGAAAGTGAGAGAGCCGCTGTTCAAAGTCCACATCAGAACACATAAAAATACGTTGCATTTACAACAATTCAACCAGATTCTCAACGTTTTTGGCTCTGAGACAAACCTATGTGAGAAAACTATCAAGTACACCAAATTATTTAATTTTATCTTTGAATTGAAGCATAGCTGGAGGAAAAATACAGATGTAACCTGCATTAGATTGCTCTTAAAAATCTAGAAAAAGGTGGATATCCTGTAAAATAGTTTCCCAAGAAATCTTTGCATCTCTAATATATAATAAATTTGATGTACAATATATTAGTTAAAAGTACACTACGCAAAATTGCCTAGGGTAATCAGTGAGGACCCTTTAGATTCAACTGACAAAATATTAAATAGCATGTATTTTTATGGTTGAGTCTACACGGTTCTCATAGTTACACAACTCACTGATGGATTACATACTAAATCTGCCCCCACCCCCACCCACCCAGTTCTTGCAACTTCTGGCAACTTCTTCTTGTACTTCACCTCTGTTGTATTGCAACGTTGACCAAAAAGTTGCTGTGTAACAGACTTACAGGCATTTATGAGCAATCTGGCCAACAGTCATTACCAACTGTACATTATTACTGATCTTTCTCTGTTGCCTCAGAAAAGTTGGCTTTGTATCACTCCTAAAAGGGGAATACTCCATTGCTTTGGGCAAAATATCGTTGACCCAGATTAAGAAAAGATATTCAATACCATTTTCACCTCTGTATGTCCACTGGTTCGGTTCCTATGGGTAGCATTTCATGTTAGCTTAGCATAAAGACTTGGAAGTCTACAGCATAGCTCCATCAAAGTGAAAAAATAAACCCTACAGCAAATCTTTATTTTAAGATAACATGAAATGCTTCCTATAGGAACCAAACTAGTGGACATACAGAGGTGAAAATGGTATCCAAGATCTTGTCTCAGCCTGGGCAAGTCAGAAAAAAAGGGTATTTTGCCCAAAACACTGTAGTATTCCTTTAAGGTCTTTTCTTAGCTGAACAGCATGGACTGAAGTTCAGATGTCTTCAACATGAATTCTGACTGATCCATACAGCCTAGAGGAGGCTCTCAGATAGTGTCTCAGTCTTTTGAGTTCGTATAAAAATATTAAATTTGATTTTGGGGAAGCTCTCTTTTCTTTTGAACCGCTCCTAGTTGTGAGTTACAACCAGCATTGTCTCAGCTGGTTTAATATCCAGTCTTCATGTCCTCTTGGGTCCAAGTTATATTCAGTATTATATTCATGATGCTGAGGGGAAATATATCAAGACAGGTAGAAGAGGTGGTTTGCAAAAATCATTCCCCATTTATTCTAAAATACTGAGGAATACTCACTTCAGAATCAAGCTCTTCTTTTTACTTTTAAAACATGTTTACTTATGTTAAATATGTCTTGGTGCCCCATTTTGACACAATCTTGTTAAATCTTCATTTTAAAGCCAGGTATATCACAACTTTAATCTGCTTTGGCTTGCTGGTTCTAGATCAAACTCTATTCAGAGAAATCTCTACTGTACTGTACTCTGCATTCTTTGTGCCTGTTATATTTATTTCCATATGAATCTCTACACTGTTTTTCTGCATGTGCTCACAATAAAAGTTTTTGCTTGAGAAAGATATGACATTGTTGAATGATGACACTGTACTTTATTATTCTATTTTTAACACTGTTGTGGTGACTTCATGCTGTGGGAACCAGTGTTGGGGCCTAAAAACTTAAATTCAATTGGTTGAAAATGTCAAACTCTTGCTTTGGTTGCAGCATTAACCACAGAATTTGGATATTAAACATTTCTAAAGAAAATCTCACTTGTTTCCAACCTCAACCCCAACACTATCCAGTAATTTTTAAGTGTAACCAAGCCCAAAACTATGTGAAGCCTGGCCACAAATGGTGAAATGTAGGGTTCCTGTCTTTGGTGGCAGGTGATGTCAGCACCTGTCATACTGTATGCATGATGACATCACCTGCCACCAAAGACCAGACACCCAACTTTTCACGATTAGAGGTCAGCCTTCATAAATATTTGGGTTTGGGGTTCAGTTACTCCTTAAAGCCGGTGAGTGGATGAAATGCAAATTACATGTACTTTGTGTAACCCTAACCCAACTGAATTAAACCAAAGGCACAAAATGGCTGTCAATTATTGATGCATATGTATATACAGTAATACAGGAGGTCTGTGTCAGTGTCATGCCTGAAAAACATTTCCCAGCTTCTACTACTCTGACAGCTTGATATGGGGGACCCATTTAAAGAAACTGTTTTTGAAGGCATCATTAATTCAACTGTATCATTTCACTCCATATGCTTGTATCTATGGCACTGATACCTTTGACAATCACAGAGATTAATCATTTTAAATGATACAGACACTGGAAGTTTTATAGCCTATTGATTTTTCCATCAAGGTCAAATTTCATTAACTCCAGCTTTGGATTTGGTAATGAGCACATATTCTGTGTTAGAGCATTTAATAAATGAGGCCCCTGGTTTCCCAAATATAATAAGAGGTCAAAGGAGCTGAGGTATGAGCAAAAATAATGAACTCCAGCAAAATTCATTGGTCATACTTGCCAAATCCTATCAAAAGACCTACACAGGCAGCCTTATGGGAGAATCAAACCATGTTAAAAAGAAATAATTTTATTGTTATTTTGTTGTAACCTTTTCAAAAGCATACCAATCATTAATGTGGTGTTCAGTCACCAACAAATTGAGTCTATTGTTTTATTCTGAGCAGTGACACTAAACCTTTTTCATGGCTGCAGAAGCTCTAAGATCTCCTGAGACACTGTCCTTCCATGACCATTATTCTCCTTTGTTCTTTTCTTCTGCTCACTTTAAATGTTTTTTTTTTTTTTTTTTTGAAGTGTCAGATTAATGGAAGTGTAACAGACTGGAATTCCAAGAGTTGGTCCTGTGACATCTTAAAGGGGTATTAGCCTTGGACTTTTGACCTTTGCAATGCTTACTCCTGGTTTCTTGCAATGTTTGATGATTTTAGAATTTAAGCTTGTATTACTGTTGCACTAATTTCAAATTTAGATGTAATGTACATCATGCTTTGCAATATAAGGGCTCCTATGATGCCATTCTTAAACATTTGGCACAAACCCATGAGGAAAAAAGACACTAGTTCTCTACACGAGAACAAGAGTAGAAAACTGCAAAAGAATTACTTTGATTTGCATGACATCTGAATTCCAGTTTTTTCTTTTTAGACACAATATTCCTACACTCATTGCCTGTTATTTGGTGCTATTTTTGTTTTCTTTGTCCAGATCCCTGTTGTGTAAACCTCCCGTTTCTCTTCTCCCAGATCTGAGCCCGGTCGGTTCGACAAGCAGCACCAAGAGTTACGCGTGCAACCAGTGCGGCCGATCGTACCGCCACGCCAGCTCCCTGCTGAACCACAAGAACAGCCACAAGACAGGGGCCTACTTCTGCAACTCCTGCCAGAAGGAGTTCCCCAACCTAATGTCCCTGAAGAACCACCGGCGCATCCACACTGAGCCCAAACGCTACCAGTGCTCTGACTGTGGCAAGTCATTCCGGGTTTCCACCGCGCTTGTATGCCACCGCCGCATCCACACCAAGGAGAAGCCCTTCCCCTGCCAGCAGTGCGACAAACGTTTCACCTCCAGGTCCAACCTGAGGCACCACATGAAGGTGCACTGGAGCAGTCCACCTCTGTCACGGGGATCGTCCTCCGCCTTCCTCACCGTCCCGTCGCGACCTTTCCATTAAGTGTCTGACCTCTCGCAGCCCTTTCCACAAAGCATCTCCAGAGACTTCATGCCAAAACAGTCTGGAGTGGTGGTGCTACCTCAGATACTGAAGTGCACTACTCTGACCAGATCACGTTATTCCCTCAAGACTTTTAAAAATCTGCAGAGGGGCAAATCTGTGGCTCAAGCAACTGAAGCAAAGTCACCTGGAAGAACCAGCAGATCAGCAGGAGTAAGCAAATAACAAATATCTGACCTCATAATGCATTTACAACCCTTTCTTTCTATGGTTCTCCAGCAGCATTTTCTCCAGATCTGGTGGCCTTTCTTCTTTAGACCCTAACACAATGTCCCAGCCTTTCACTCTGTGTCTGATGATGTTCATTCCCTTAAATGCAAGATCCCAGCCTTCAAGTGTCCACTGGTGTTGCTGGCTCTGCGTTCTCCCATTGACAATGAACTGAACACCCAGAAACGTGAGTTCTCTCTCCACTGACAGTGAAACATTTTATGTTTCTTTATTAACTGTGACAGGGCCTATGAGATTTTCTCTCCACTGACAGGAAATGGTGCTCTAAGTTCCTCGAGTGGCAATTAACAGTGGCGTTCGGTTTCTCTACTGATATTAAAAGGGGCTTCAAGTTCTTTATGGACATGAATAGGGCATTGCCCCTTTCTATTGACAGTGAATGGATCTACGAGCTGCTCGATAAACTCTTCACAGGTTTCTTCATTGACAGCAAATGGATCTCTGTGTTCCCGCTGACAGTAAACAGGCGTCTAAGGTTCACTCTCCTGTGACAGTGAATGGATTTCTGAAGCTTTCTCTCGACTCATGGTGTCATTAAACAGGGCTCTAAAAGTCTCTCTCCACTGATGGTAAATGGGGCACATGATGTTGATACTGCAGTATATGTTTAGTCTAAAGGCTCTCCTGGTTCCTCTGCAGCCTAAGCACAGCAAGCCCAGATGGCATATGGGCTGATAGATAACAAGGCACAGTTTATCGTCCCATTGAAGCAAACTGGATACTGACGTTCTCTCTTTCCTCTGACACGCAACAGTATTCACAGATTCTCCACTGACTGAAATAAGTGTTCTTAGTTTTGAATGAAACTAAAACGGAGAGAAGGTGGAGACAGAGCAGGAAAACAATGAGGCGTCTTTCGGGAGGAACCATCACCACTGAACTGACAAACATCCAGACATCTGCAGGAAGTCAATGTGGGGGGAAAAGAGGGAGATTTTGTGTTTTTTGTACTGAGGGGGATAGAAACTGCATCTACTTCCTCCATCTCCTCCTCTTTGTTGACCTTCACCTCCCTCTGTGGCTGCAGAGGAGACTGATTGTGTACAGATGTAAAGCAAAGGGCATACACAGCTGAACTGATTGTACTCACCTCTTTCTCCAGTGTGTGTATGCCCACATGCCAGCCTAAATACTGCATGGACAGACATGGTTTATGGCATTTAATTTTCATGTGCCGTATTTTGCGCACTTTGACACAAACCATGAGTGCAAACATTTTAGCATGGGTAGTACCTATGGAAATCGAAGCCTCCAAAGATAACCCTGTCAGTGTCATGCTCTGCAAACTGAGCTATATAAGCCCACTTCTTTCTCTGGATTTACGAGCACAAGGCCCAATTATGAGCTGCATTAACTATGAGACTTTTTGAGGGATAACTGGGGTCAAAAAAGACGCAACCCTACTTTCTCGGTTTAGTAAACAAACTCGTAGGGGATATCCACCTCTTTGTCCGGGTTATGATGGACTGGACTCAATCAGCCTAATTATGGGATAATTGAAGTCACACAATATCTGCTCCTTTACTTAATGAGAAATCAGTGAGTTCAAGATGATTGATATGGCCTGACGTCAGTGGAGAGATCTAGTTTCATAGGGTTTAAATACTGTTTCAGGGCACCTAATTGCCACGACGCATCTATGGATGGTATACCAACCTCTTCACATACTGCTTTAACACTGGGTTGGAGCGCACTGACTTGTGTACTGTTAAAGAGCAAACTGAAATGTCTCTACTGTTCTTCAAGACGGCAGCCTGGCTCTTAAATAGGGGATAGTTCACTAAACGCCAACTCTTTCTCTTATTGTCTCTCAGATTTCTTTGTGGTCTTCTTCAGGAACAAAGCTGATGCTCGGGAGCCATGTAGTTTTGTTCCTAAAGAATATCACCAAAATAAAAACTTCAGGTTCCTCAAAAGCAACCTGTCTACCAGCAACTTTGTGTCCCTCATCAGAGACGAGTTTGTTATGTCAGTGAATTATCCCTTTGTCTTTCTTGTTAATCACCTTGTATTTGTATATTATTTTGTTTTGTTTGTCGGCACTTGTATTTTTAACGCTGTGCCTGATAGCTGAAATATATAGTTAAAGGGTTGTGGTACAAACTAAAGAAAAGTAGAATTTTAAAAAGTGATGATGTGATATGTTATCCCCTGCTTTCACTTGATGTCGCAATCTGCAGCAGTTTTCACTTCTTGACTCAGCCATAAAGACAAAATTCACTATTTACTATGTAAAACTGATCCAAAATGTTTTTGTCTCTTTTTGACTTTAGGGTTGAGCATGATGTCTCCAGTTACAGTCTGTTTTATCATCATTTGCTACAGATGAAAATTATAGAATTCTGGCTTTGCGGCTTGGCCAGACGGTAACACCTGTCTGTTATGCGACAGCCATTTTGTATTCCTCCCAGAAGCCCTGTGTTGACGGCGTCTCCAAATTCTGAAATTTTAATCATCAAGTACTGGAACTCCAAGTCTCCAACTCCACTATGAAGTTATGAAAGGTAGCCACATAGCACCAACCAAAACCTCAACCTGCTAGAGGTGTCCAGGGTACGTTTTGAGGATAAAATCTAACCAAGTTTGGTGTGGTGTATAACCATTGTGTTGTTGCATGTCTGCGACACTATTTTTATCTTAATATGGTAGCAGACAATTGAAGCATATGGCATAGTCAAACCCTGCTTTAAAATCAAGATAAAAAATCCCAACATATTTTTTGTAGCCAAATGTTAAGTTGAAGATATTTGAGCTCTATGATCATTCCTAATTTCCCACTTGGGGTTTGGAGCTTGGTGGCCCTGCAACAGTATCTTTCCAGCTTGTAGTTTGCAAAATTTCCTTTTTGGTCTCTCTGTGAACACAGGGTGAGAGTCCTGTTCATTTCAGTTGGGCGTACAAAATGGCGCAAGAGAAAGCGACCCCTAGAAGTATAGCAGTAGACCCTTGGTGCTGTTTGGTTAGACCATGTATCGTCATTGTACCTCTGTATCATAGCCTCTGTATGACTTTTTATATACAAAACAACAGATAATTGTAGAATGCCTTTATTTATATTGACTTGTAATGAACTGCTATTAATAAAGTGTGTGAGTGTAGAGCTTTGATGTCCCAGCCACAAGTAGCCCTTGTTTGAAAATGGTTTCAGTGTGTCAGCTAGTTGAGAAGCACTTAATTTATCTTCCCAGGCACCCAGAAAACCTCAAAATTGATGCATCACTTACATAAAAATGTAACACAGCTTTTATGTTTTGTTTTTGTTTGTTTGTTTGAGTGTTTTAAAATTTATCAATTGCCATGTTGTTTTGTTTTATGGTGTTACTTTCGCCTTTTAGAGCAGTCAAGAAAACTGGACAGATTCCTGGCTGCAAACTAGAAGGACAAACGAGGAGAGGATGATGTTGTCACCAGATCCTGAACTGTGGTCCGTTATACCCCTCCCTTTTTCAAGTTGCCATGACAACCGTATCTACTCCTTGTTTGTCCCTCCAGCATGCAGGCTTAAACCTCCTGAAAGCCTCTGTACCGTGACTAACCAAATACAAAGTCACTGATGTAACTTACAGATTACAGAGAAGGCACTGCAAGAAACTTTTTATCAAGTTCTCAACCTACAAAAAACCAAGGCCCACCCACCTCGTCACCAAAACAGGAAGGAACAACTGTTGACTCACTCGCTATGGCTCTGTCTGAAACCTGAGGACGCTTCCTATTTAAGGTTGCATTTTTAGGTAGGAAATTTCCAAGTTTCCAAATTTCCAAGTACTGACACAGTCTCCCATTTTGAAGGAAGCATACACTGGTTCCTCAGGTGGAGTTTGGAATCCCACTCCATTTTAGTATAGTCATTTGTTTCTTGAATGCTGAAGGTACTTTTGCCCAATCGGACAGACAAATTGGTTTAACTGGTGGTTCAACGTCGACTGTATATATAGCATTAAGTGCACAAAAGAAGCCAGCATGTTTTTATCATTTCTTTGAACATGCTCTAAAAAAATTGATCATTCTGGTTGTCAGTCAAGCGTCATGTTAACCGCGCCCACATGGTGCTGTCCATCTCTACTCATTTATTTCTGTGCTGGATACTATCAAATGACCTAGGAAGGTATTAAACTAGGAAGGTTCCTAGTTAAATATCAAGGAAATAGGAAGTTGCCTTCTGAATTACACAGAGCCATTTCTTGAAAGGGTCAGAGATGCTTAATTTATCTCTATGTCTGACAATATCACTGTGTCCTGCCAATCACAAAATGCCATTAAAATTAATCATTAACCTGGAGTATGTATTTAATCATTTTGGATGCTATCCTGATTCAAGCTGCCCACCCAGTATTACAATGTTTAAAACCATCAGTATTACTTAAGTATCCCCATAATCTAGCTAAGAACAGTTTACATTCTTCTGAGTTCTGCCAGTGAAACCAGCAAGGCTTCAAAGGTTTGCAGGTTCAAGTTTTAGTCTATTTAACATTTCTCAGAGGCAAAAATAACCTCATTGGTTGAATAAAAACTCATTGTATTTTAACACAAATATGCGTCCTTGCAAAGTAATCAGGAAAGATAAATGGAAAGATAGATGAAGCTGTTTAGATGTTTCTTGCCTGCTGGTATGCAGCAGAACATTCACCATATTCACACGGCGGCCATTACACTCTTACATCACACTCAAATTATGTGAACAGGACAGTCATATGCTGTGTTCCAGGTTGTACTTCTTACATATGTAGGGATTCAACAATATCATTTTACCACTTCCTCACTGAACAAGAGAGAAGACAACCATTAACAGTGAAAATCCAAAGGGACATCGGGTCATATTTCAAGGTTACACAGCTGATTTGGTCATCCATTAGCTCACGTTAGCATTCAGTCATATCCTCGTACAGTGTTGACCACATATATTTTTTAAGTCCACTAAAGCCTGGTAGTAAAATGCACTGGATGTAACATGAACAATGATGTTTCATGTAAGCCTAGCTAAAAGTTATTGTTACATCTAGTGCATTTTTAGGCGAGATTTTAGTGGATTTAAAAAATAAATGTGGCCAAAATGTTTGTTCATATTTCACATTTAAATTATACCTTTCCAGTATTACTACATATAAAGCAATCATATGGTAGCTTGGATGTGGTTGAATGCTAAAGTTAAACTTCCACCATGAATGTTATGTAAGAGAGTATTGTCTGCCTTTCTGTGAACATGATCAATCAGAGACTAACTTTGTGTACTTTAAATTACTATTTAAAGTACACAAAGTTATTTACCCACACCTTGATTTATTTGCTACTATTAACCACAGTAGCTTGATATACAGCTGCGTGTAAATTTTAGGCCAGCCTTTCTTCTCTTGCTCTTTATTTGCTGGGTTTCTCTGGTTTAAAGGTGAAGGTGTGTTATGAATAAAAGTAATAAAAGATCAGATTTTTAACCTTGTGCAGCACAGTTCTGATCTGAAACAGCATAAATGACTGAGAACTTTGTTTTTCCTCCATTTGAACAGCAACAGGACAATTATGGCTGTTTCCCAGTAGCATCTTAAACTCATCTGAGCTCCATTCACTTACAGTGGAACAAACATGAACTTTTGTGTCCTGATGTTTTTTTTGGGAAACTCCCACCTCTGTGCTGCATAAAGAAAAGGAAAAAAAGTTCTCTTTTTGCTGTTCCTGTGTGAATGTAGCTTTACTTACCTCCCTCGACTCATTCCCAACGTGCTTCTGTTTTTATTGACGCTCTTTCACCAAAAAGCGCTGACAGCTCAGAGGTGTGTTTTCACCTGGCCTGCAGCAGATAAACAGCAGTGTAAAGGTGTTTGCTGGTAGAAGAATGTCTCTCTTTTCTCTCAGTAGCCTCTCTTCTTCTTTCACTTTGCTCTGCATCTAGATTTTTTTAATAAATCATGTTTCTACACTGTCCAGCGCTCTCCTTTATTGAGTCTCATCATTGTTTGCTGTGAAAGGAGACAGTCATGGTGTAAATCAAGTGATATCTACTCATATAAAATGACAAATATCACAAAATGGAAGGCTGTAGCAGGTAGCTCTGGGATCAAGATAATAAATGGTGAATTTCAGCTATTATTATTCTGAACTCAGCTTGTTACAGGTCCAAAACAAATAACTTATCACATTAATATTAAAAATGAATGCCAAGGTTGTTATGCTGCAAAACATGGAACACTGATTGTGAGAACATAGGCATGTATTTTATGTATTTACAAATTCACATTAAGTTATGACAGTCTGTCAGTAATCACAGCAACATCATGTTTTTTGCTTCTTTTTGCAGTTAGAAATTTTTACCAATATTACTCCATTCCAGGTTCTCACAGCCATTCATTTTCTGCTCATACTTGCAGTGATTTTAGGAGGAAAACTTTCCAGACTTAAGACCAGGAGGCACAGATGCTGATGGGCTTGTTTGACTGTGAACTTGTTACAGGACGATGTCTTACCATGAGGCCACGCAACAGCAAACTACACAGTAACCAGCAGTCTTCAGGTGTACCATGGCAGAGTGAATGTAGAGGACACTGCATGGTTCATTTCTGTGCTGTGTTTGACTGATTATTTCACCTCATTTCATTTCATTTCATTTATGTGTAAATACAGTTCGTATCAATCAGTGTCTTTAGATACAGTCAGCTAACAAGCTGACTCTATTTTTTAAAAAAAATGGCTAAACTGGCAAACTTGATTTAACTTGACTATACAACAATTTTATTTTTCTCATTCATTCTTGACCATGGTATTCACAATGCTGAAATGAAAGCAGGCTGGCTAGCTTGTTTATCTAGACAGCTACAAGCCTGTGTAGCTAGTTTTGAACTTAAAAGATCACCTAGACTGTGTTCGGATTGAGGTACTAACACACGAAGCACTACATACTCAGAGTGTATGTACTGCATACTACATACTCAAATGGTAATTTAGCATGCTACCAGCAAAGGTGTCTTCACACAGGGGTATACTCAAGCAGCACATCACCACACACATTTATAATTTAAAATAACTTTTCAGCTACTCAGCTAGCAAAGTGATACTGTAGTAATGCACTTTTCATTCATAGTTTGAAAGTTTTTAAGTTTTATTGTTTTTCCATTTACAGTTTCTTTTATAGTATCTTTTTTTCTTTTATTTTCATGATTATAAAAAAGGTCTTTGAAGGCAAAGACGGCAAGCTGCGCATCAACATAGGGCTCTGCTCCAAATGGTTTTAATATATTACATATATTACTAGCTAGCTAGTAACTGTAACAGCTAATTTCAAGCCTGGCCTAAAACCATTTTCAACAACAAAACATTTATTCTGAATACAAATACCAATTATCAATCTGCATATTTAATGGTGTACATCCATTATTACATAAACATTAACCATAAAAATTTTACTCGACCTGAGCCACGGCATCCAGTGCCTCCTCCATCCTGTCTGCCTGCCTGCCTGTACTGACCAATCGCTATCCCTCCGCTTGTCGCCCACACGGTGGAGCCGTAGCCTCCCGAGAAGTAAAAATCTCCTTCTAAAATTAGCCACTGTAGATCACATAGGACATAAGAATAAGCAACTGGACTATCTATTTCAAGCCTAATTTTTAACCAGATTTTTATGGACAGTTTATGTGAAACAAGATAAGTTTCTGTTTGTGAGGCAGCTTGTAGAAGCTGTGGCAGGTGTGGGGTTAGTGCAGTGCATTATGGGACAGATTCAGTATGTGAAGTAACAGAAACATACTCAGAAATTGTTCTGTGCGAAGTATGTATCAAGAAATTCTCACATGCACAAATTATTCACACTAAGCATATGAAACACACTACATACTCATTAATATGAGTAGTACCCGATTCCGAACTAGCCCTCGGCTAACTAGCTAGCTAGCCTTCTTCACATAGTTAGTATGGCTGGTTTGAACTCGGAGGGTCAGCTAGGCTAACTAGCTAATATTGATACATTTGAATGACTAAATTGTGTTTTTCTTTCAGTTGGTAGCAGAGTGAAAAGTCTCCAAATATTGTCCTCTCTTACCTCTTATCTTTGTCACTTAGCTTCAGTTTGGCACTTAGCTAGAAAAACGTTAGCTCTTTGGCTCCGCCCACTGAGGTTTAATTTAAATAATGAGATTATCTTTGCCTCCAGTGCAGCTCCGCCTCCAACAGAAATGTTTGTCAAACTAAAAGTTCAAACTGCTAGAGACAGGGCAAAAGTTTGATAAAGATATAGAAATTAAGAAAGAGCATTTCAAAACACAAAAGCAATAAAGCTCCAGCCAAGCAACAGAGTACACTGAACAATCCTTTTCTTTATTCATTTTTTGTTATCATTTCAATATGTCTGTCGGGGTTGTTTTTTTTTTAAGTTTTTATTTTAAATTAAAATTTGACACACTTATAAAAGACAGCATCTGCATAGAGTTGTCA
>OMLF01026374.1:0-17949 GCA_900302615.1 Holocentrus rufus | reverse complement strand
TTTTTTTAAATTAAAGATAAAAAATGAAATGAATATCTTATAAAATGAGATCTGAAACACATTAGAGAATATTGCCTGACAAGATTTCTATAATACTTTTTACTACCATGCAGTTCATTGTGATGCATATCAGTTTAACATTTGATTTTGCAGATATTGGCAGATGTTGTTATATTTTGAAATGAAAATAATTGATTATACTCATGATATTAATTTTGTCTGTATCACCCAGCTCTACCTGCATACTGGGTCATCACTTCATTACAAATTAAGGATTTGGGTCCTGACTCAAGACCCTCGCTGGTCCATCACATTGTGTGTTATATGAAGACACAGATGAAAGAGAAAGAAGATTAGCTCTTTGCCATATAGCCAACGAAGAATATGAACTAACATCTAATACAAAATGCAATTGCTGTAAAAAAAAAAAAAAAAAAAAAAAAAAAAAAAAACTATACACAGATGAAGCCTTTGTAATTTTAGATTCAAGACTGAGAGTGAAGTTGTCTAGCAGGACCAGCTGTCTCAGTAGCAGCTGTGGCAGCTGCAGCTAAGTCCATATATCACAAAACCTCCAGCCCTTAAACCGAGGGCTTAACTTTCTCTAACAACTGCAGACACTCAGACTCGTTTTCATCCTGTTACTATCATTTTTTGTACAGTTTTTTATTCATAACCCAGAGACGATTAGCCAGTGCCACTAAATCAACTGAATTCCTTGTTTTTTTAAAGAATGGGATTTATCAACGTGTGTCTGACAGGTTTGTGTCTCTCTCGGGCTCCTGTAGGGTTCTTCAGCAGGGCCCAGATGCCCAGCCCAATCTGAGGCTTTTGGTTGCTCTGAGAACAGCGGTCCTGGTCCACCGGCGGGATGAGCGGGGGAGCGGAGCAAGCTGACATCCTAAGTGTGCTCGCTCTGGTCAAGGAACGATGGAAAGTGGTGAGTGACGTGTTCGTTTGGTGACAATGGGCAGTGTGTCTGTGCAGCCCCGTCGCCGCCTGCCCCTGCGCCGTCCTCGTCCCTCACCCGCCTCACCCACAAAACAACAGCTCGCCACAACGCTCGCTTTGTCCCGCACACAATGGCTTCCCCTGCCTTGCGAGTCCTTCTCTTGCCTCACCTGTGGCGTGGACAGTTTGGGGTCGTGTCTCTCAGTCCAGGTAGGGCTGCTGCAGCATTGCGAGGGAGATCCTAAAATAGCTGCAGAGCTATTTGTGGCAGTGCAGTGTGCTATAGGCAGCGGCAGAGTTCCCTCAGGGCCCATGTCTCCCTCCGCTGTGCTCGCCCCGGTGCCATGTGAGGTTGTTATTCCTAACTGGCAGACACTTCCTGTATTCTAAGGAAGCAAGTTACATAACAATGCTGCAGCTAATCCCAGAGTTTAGCTCCTAGTGCGACACAAGATTGTGTGTGTGTTCTGAGGACAGTGAAGGACACATGGGAGCTAAGAGGGAAAAAGCATTGCTTGTAGTGAGAAGTGAGAATGAGGTAATAGAGTCAGTTAGGATAATTTTACTTGATTGGGCAAAACAAAGAATTCAGTAAACTCGACAATAGAATCGACCAATCAGAATCCTTTTATCTGCAACTACAAGACTTTTCCTTGTTGTCTTAGGTGCAGAGACTTATTGACAAAACATAGTAACATATGATGCAAGGATAATGGGACCTCACCTACAGTATAAATATAGATGTCACTTTATTTATATACATTTTGGTAGCACACAGATATAAAGGGTAAAGAGTGTCTCACTCATGATTGGCTGACCTGAATTTGCTTCCTGATGACCACATCGCCATGGCGACAGCATCATTGTGCAAAGAGACCATTTGGATTTTATGCAGAGCTTTTATCAAAACTGAATGAAACTGTGGCATATTGTATATAGACTCTCCATATGCAAAGGTCATGTATTCCCATCCGGCCTTGAAAATCCTTGAAAGTTTGTGGATTTCAAAAAAATGAAAAAGCCTTTCTTTTGTCTCTTGATGAAAGGATAACCTTGAAAGTACTTGGTTATTTCATGAAAATATAGCAACTAAATTCTTCCACATTCCTCAGCTTCATTCCTCAGGAAAACTGTGATGGAGCTTTGCACTGGTGATTTCGCCATGATGTCTTGACTTGACAAGATTATCAAAGTAAAAAGATAAAAAATAGACCTTGAAAGTCATTGAAAAGTCCATGAGAAGCCCAAGCGAGTGTGGGACTCTTGCTGTAACATGTCAACATCATTTTTTTGTGTCACATTTCGCCCTCCTGCTCCTCCAGGTGAAGAAGATCGGGGGTGGTGGGTTCGGGGAGATCTACGAGGCGCTGGACCTGCTGACCCGGGCCAGCGTGGCGCTGAAGGTGGAGTCGGCCCAGCAACCCAAACAGGTGCTGAAGATGGAGGTCGCCGTGCTCAAGAAGCTCCAGGGTGAGTGGGAAATGGATTCAGAGGCTTCAGTTACACATCTGAGATTGATTGACTCTCCCTGGCAATGATCATGTGACCTACTGCATCGTCCCAAAAGTCCATATCCTCTGTATCGTCTGCATTCCTGGCAGGGAGAAACAAACGCTTCAAGGAGCTAAAAGTGTTTTTTTTTATTGCTCCAGGAAGGATAAGACCGCAGAAACACACAGAGAAACCGGCTAAACCAGGAAATGGCATGCAAGAGGCGAATAAAAGGATAGCTTGTGTGCATCTATAGCAGGATAGAGTAATCCCTGCCTCCGAGACCCGTCGTAGGTCATCTGACTCATCTCAAATCACAGTTTGGCGCAGCTGAGCTCATTTCAGGTTGCTTCAGTCTCTGCAGCGCAAAAAAAACAAGCCGTCGTTGCCTCGGAATAGCTGATATATCCCAGTTTTGTATTTCACATGCTGTAATGTCTAAAGACGGGATTTTCAGAATGGTGTTTTGTAGACAGGTGACAAAACGCTGAAACAGGAGAAGTAGGCCATACGCCCGGACACTCCCAGTTTCTCACAGTGGAGGGAGAGGATCAACAAAGCAATTAGGAGAGTTTCCTTCAGGGGCATTTTGTTTGCTTTCTCTCTCTTTTTTTTTTTTTTTAACATTATCCCCCCCCCCTTCCCCTCCTCCTTCCTGCCTTTTTACCACTCTGCCTTTTTCTTCCCCTCTTCTGAGTGGAAAATCAATGGCCCGGGATCATGTTTGCTGTCTAATGGCCGCGGCCCGAGGCATTACGGTTCCGTTGCATCCTGAGGGAACCAGGATGTAACCTGAGACGAACTGAGCCCCAGCCCCCAAACGCCGCTTACCCGCCCACGCTTAAAGAATAAACATCCCACCCGGAGCCTCATAAACAGACAAATAGGTCACATCCAGCTAATAATAGGCTGTTTTTTTTATTTGTTTTCCATTGTTTCATTGGGTCATGTTGAATTTTTGCACCCCAGAGATAAGGGTTGTTCTTGGTGGTGATGAATTTGCTCATACATGCGGTCAAGATGAGTCAAGGCAGTGAGGTAAAAACAATAGGTTTCAACATGGGGGGTTTGTTACTGTAATTATTTGCATGTGTGCTGCTGTATGGGAGCGCGCTGGCTAGTTTCGCCGCACCGTTTGGCTGCAAGCTGAAGGGCTTTGGGGTGTGGCCGCAGTCAGGCTGCCAGTGCAGCAATGTCCCCCGAGACCAGAGCACACACACACACACACTCCTCAAGACAGCTGCTCACACACACACACGCAGGCACAGTCATCCACACGTGTAGGCATGATGTTGTGATCTATAAATCAGCAGGGTAGTCATACAAGGGAAGCTGCATTCTGGGAAGGAGGGGGGTAGGGGGGGCAGTGAGCTGTAGGAAATATGGGCAGACAGCATCATCGTGATTCATACAGCATGTGGCATCTTAGGATGAAATGATGCCGCTGATGCCGCCAAACGTCCGTGAAGGAACCTCCTGTTCTGAACGTCCTGACAGTCGCTTGTTCTCCTTCTCCCCTCCGTCTCTTAGGGAAGGACCACGTGTGCCGCTTTGTGGGATGCGGCCGCAACGATCGTTTTAACTACGTGGTGATGGAGCTTCAGGTGGGTCTAAAAGCAGAATAATAAAACAAAACAAAACAAAAAAAAAACAACAGGAAATGTCAGACACACTTGCTTTGAGCAATGGCTGTTATTTTCTGTGGCCTGCTGTTATGCAGAATATCTAATCACCTTATTTGCCCTGTTATATTTATGACTTCAATTTTTATTAATTTGGGGTATGGGAACATTACAAAATAATGCCAAATAATAAATACTAAAATAGTAAAAAATATACAAATATAAGAAAATAAACAGCAAATCATAAATGTAGACCTAAGTAAAAGTAAACTTATTTGGTATGATTTTACTTTGCAGCATCAACAGAAGAAGAACATAGCTTTTTTTTGAGAGAGAGAGAAAGAGAGAGAGAGAGTTTCTGGGGCTGCAGGGACCATTTCTCAAATTTTAGGCAAAAGATCATCAGCCATTGGTTCCCGTCTGATGAAGGCCATGTGGCTGCAACATGCTGGTTCTATATTTTTAATAGTCTTAGCCATGTGTTAGTAATATCTTTTGGAAAGAGACAGAGTCCTTTGGAATGTATTTTTGGAGGATTTTCCTTTTATTGATCATCTTCTTTATGCATACTCTGAGGATATATTAGGTTACAGGAAACCAAGACTTGAATGAGGACAAATTAAACAAAATCTGCGTCCACTGTAACACATTTGGCTATTTGGCTGTTGCTACTGTCATTTTAGTCGGAAATCTAATTACTTCAGTGTTTTTTTTTCCTCTGTGATGACATGTAAGTAAGACTGTGAGTAAGCTGTTAATTACACTAACATGCACAGTGGGGATAACACCAGCCAAGTGCTGCTAAATCCTTGGTTGTGGCTGGGAAGTCGTTTCTCTCCAACAGCCACTTCAGCGGGTCGTCCACTTTCACTTGGAAGAAGTCCTGTTTTATTGTGAAAGACTATTTGGCTGGTGAAATGGTGCAGTTAGCTAGTGAGAAGATTTTAAGGGTGTGATTCGTCGCTGTGACTTGAGGAGAAAAGCTTGATTCCTTCGATCTCTTTACGTATCTTGTACCTGTGCTCTCTCAGGGCCGCAACCTGGCCGACCTGAGGAGGAGTATGACCCGGGGAACCTTCAGCGTCAGCACCACCCTGCGTCTGGGGCGCCAGATCCTGGAGGCCATCGAGAGCATCCACTCTGTGGGCTTCCTGCACCGCGACATCAAACCGGTGCGTCTCCAGAAACTGGACGTGACAGAGAATTGAAACTAAATAAGTGCATTTCCTATTCCCTGACCTCGCACTTCTCGGCTACTCATAAATATTCTGGGCACACAGGAATATTTTTTATTTCTGTTGCGTGGGCAGTGTTGCTTTGATCCTTGCACTCTTTATTATTGGCTGCTTGTAGTGTTGCTGATTCAGGAATTAAGCTTTTTTGACTGTGCACTCACTGTACAGTAAGTTGGCTCAGTAGGAGCTTTGGCTAAAAGCCTGAAATGTAATGAAATGTAAATGTCCTCTGTCTTTTCAGCTGCCATATTAAATTATTTTCCACAATAGAATTAAAAGTCATTCCTCTGGGGATAAAATAATATAAATAGACATCAAATTTTGTTAGATTTATTACCTTCCAATCTGTGTTTTCACCTTCTTCCTTCTGTCTCTCCTTCAGTCCAACTTCGCCATGGGTCGTTTCCCCAGCACCTGCCGGACCTGCTACATGCTGGATTTTGGTTTAGCTCGCCAGTTCACCAACTCATGCCAGGAGGTTCGGCCTGTGAGTAACCTCTTTTGTTATATTGTAGTTCTATATTGATCTTAATGTGAGCAAGATATGGTAAAAAACCTGCTAATGGCCAAATCTGTGAATTATATACATTCATGTTTTTCCTCTGATGTGCAATGTCCTCATGTACTAATACAACATGACTTATGCTAAACACGCAAAAGCAAAATGTTTTTCGGAATCTGCAGACTCAGTTTGGTCCCATCAGACTGTATCAGCATCAGCAGCTTTTGATTTTTTTTTGTGTTTCTGTTTGTGTGTGTCAGCCTCGGCCGGTGGCAGGGTTCAGGGGAACAGTCCGTTACGCATCTGTCAATGCGCACAAGAATAAGGTCAGTGTCTGCCCCCGCGCCGCAGCTCTTGTGTAATCTGTGACTCTGTCCCACATGCGCGCGTTCACGTGTCGTTCCCCCACGACTCTCTCATGTCAGTCTGGGTTTGTTTATCGCCACAAATTCTGATGACCAGACATAATTGATCTGGCCGGGGGTTTGATCATAATGCTGATGTAATTCTGCAGGAGATGGGCCGGCATGACGACCTCTGGTCCCTCTTCTACATGCTGGTGGAGTTTCTGGTTGGCCAGTTGCCATGGAGAAAGATCAAGGATAAAGTAAGGACGGCTGATCATTTTTATCCTTCCTGGCAGCTAAAAAAGCACCCATGACTATGTAGCTATAAGTGTCGGGAGGTAACAGGTGTGTGTATTTATGTGTGTGTGTGTTCATTCACAGGAGCACGTGGGGAAGCTGAAGGAGACATATGACCATCGGCTGATGCTCAAACACCTGCCGGCAGAGTTCAATATTTTTCTGGACCACATCTCCAGCCTCGACTACTTCACCAAGCCGGACTACCAGGTGACACAGACGTCTGGGTTTGGGTTTAGTAAGGGGCTCTAGTTTGTCCAACTCAAGTAAGTGCTGCTTCAGGTCCCGATCGCACAGGATCCTTCTGATGGCGCTCAAGTGCAAAGTACAGCTGTGAGTGTTGGTAGGAACAGAGAGAGAGCAAGAGCTGAAAGGCTGCAAGGAGCATGACATCATCCTTGGTACTTTGTAACACAGTTTGACAACAATTTGCAGATCTTATCGGTGTTAGCTTGGTAGCCTGAAAAAAAAAAAAACGGGACAATGTTATTGAAAGAGAACATTAGTGTACTCTGATACAGCAAATGTGGGTACAAGAAGTCCTTTTTGCGATAACAGAGCACTTTGTATTATCTCCAGTAGATGGTAGGCTTGGGCCGCTGTCTGATAATATTGAATATTGAGGTGTTTGTGATATTTTATATGATTACACACAATTTTGATTGACATAATGAGCAGTTAAGGCATGTTTCAACTAAGATGCTGGATTGTCACAACCAAATCGTTGAAATTAAAAAATCTACAAAAATCAAAAATCTATGACTTGGAACCTGTTTGTCCCCATACGTCTTAATTATTTATTTTGTTTTGTCACAGCTGCTGATGTCGGTGTTTGACAACAGCATGAAAACCTACAACGTGGTAGAGAATGACCCTTATGACTGGGAGAGGACCGGCACAGATGGCTCCCTGACCATCAACTCCAGTGCCACGACGCCGCAGCATCACACCCGCCTCACACCGGCACACATGGGGTATGTTTACAGCAGTCTGTCAGGCACTTAGACCACTTCCCAAACCTGTAAGTCTCTTTTACAGTCAATAACATCAATAACAACATCATGTATGCGCTTTTTGTTCTTCCAGCATGGCAAATGCCTCTCTGATCCCCGGCGACCTGCTGAGGGAGAACACCGATGAGGTTCTGCAGGACGAGCAGCTCAGCGACGGCGAGAACAACCCCGCTCCTGACCGCCTGCCGGGCTCCCCTGTCCTCCCCCTGCGCCACCAGGAGGCCGACGTCTGGGAGGAGCTGGACCGCAACCGCAACCGAATCAGGACTGCAGTGTGGAAGGTAGGCTCATGCGTGGCTGGGACGTCAGGTGGCTCGTTTGCTCCAGAAGGGGGGACGGTACAGTATGGATCCTGTCCAGGGCCCCAGCCTGTTGGTGGCGACGATCTGTTGCTTTCTCTATGAAAAGACCGTCGTAGGAGTTGTGTGAAAATTCACAGCCGAAGTGTGAAGACTGGCACTTTGAGTCCAGTTTTCACAAAAATAGAGCTTTTGCTTCCTTTATTAATTCAGTTCTCAATAAAGAACAGACATGATTTGTAGAAAATAATATTCTGCAAGCGCTGTAAACTGTGATGAAAATTACAATCACAGAGTTACAGTTTGTCAGACTAAATGATCGGTCGATTAATAATAAAAAAAGGAAGTTAATAGATGAAAACATTCATTAGTTGCAGGCCATTTAATCACCTTTTCAAATTATTAGTATCATTGTGTCTGTTGCCAGATCTTATTGGTTCATTTAGCCAGCGAGTCTATAGCAGAACTTAATTGGTGTGTTCCCACAGGCGGCCACAGAGGAGGAGCACAGCAACAACATGGGTCACCAGAGCCCCTACGCTGGGCCAAGCCTGGGCTCCCCGGTCAAAGTGCACTCTGAGGTGGTGGCTTCAGACCGTGATGGTCCTCTGCTGAGGAAACTCCGCAACATCCACAGCTTTGAGCTGGAGAGGAGGCTTGGCCTGGAGTCCAAGCCCAGTCCAGAGCGCTTCCTGGAGGCCTGGTCAGTGATCTTATCAATGAGTTCATTCTGTTCTAAGCCAGTTGAATCTGAATTTTCCTTGTGGTACAACAGAGACATGACTGTCTGCTTCTGTCTGTCTGTTCAGCTCAGCAAAGCAGCAGTTTGGCCAGCAGCAGCAGGAGAGAGAGGCTGAGGGGGTTCCAGTGGTCCCAGTAGCTCAGGGCCAAGGTGTCCCTGCTGGGGAGCGCCCTGAAAGGGTCTGGCACTATGATGAGGAGTTCCTGTCTGGCGGTGGCTCTCCTAAGCCAGCGTCCCCTGGCTCTCCGGAGCAGGGTGAGGGGGCGGCCAGCAGCGGGGGCTTCGTGGCCCTCAACCTGAGCTCTGGCAGGCAGGACATTGACTCGAGGGAGTGGGTAATGGTGGAGCGGCCCAGTGGCTCCCCGGGAGCCAAAGCTACCACCAGCCCTTCAGAGGAGGATGAGGAGGAGCCGGAGGTGCTCCAGCCAGGGGAACAGTCTCCTGGGTGGGAGAAGGGCAGCCCCAGCCCTAGCTCTGGCAAAGCAAAACAAGAAACCCTGGTTTCCTCAGTGGGAACTGCCAAAGTGGACAGACTGGAGCTCAGTGTGGGCCCCGCGGGGAACCTCCCCCCCGTCACTCCAACCAGCCCAGCTGAAGCTCTGGCAGAGGGAGTTCTGACGCAGGTAAGCCCCTTCGCTTGAACGCCATCTCATGACATGACATACATGATACTGACTGTACTCAGCATTTTACAAAGTTAAAAAGCTGCACAGAGTCAGAGTTCTAGCTGTAGAACTTCAATGCTAATGTCATACCACGATTAGAGTGCCACCAGCTGCATCTTGCTCTAGTTTGAAGCAAAATGTTACTGCTTTACGTGTGCTTGCTTCTTCGCTTGTGTGTATTTGTTAGCAAAAGATATTCCTGACACAACTGCAGAGCTTTTATCAGATTGAGGCAGGGGGAGAGAGCGCTTACGGCTTTGAAACGCACTTTGATTTGCATTAGGTACCATGCATATTTTATCTGATTTTTCAGACACTCATTTCCGATTCGTTTGGTTGATTTTATTTACTTTTGCAAATCAAATGATTTATTTCCCAAATCTGCTTTGGTTTGCACAGATTAAATGATTTGTTTGCTCCTTTGCTATCCATGACCTCCAGTATTCAAGCACTTGCGCTGAGCCCGGATTCCTGCTCAAGGAAGTCCAACACAGACCGCTTTCACTCAAAACATAGAGCAACTTTTTTAAGTACAAGAGGAATGAATCCCTGACAGTCCCCCTCACCCTTCCTTACCACCAGAACCACTCCTTCTAAGTTCAAAATGTACATTTTCTTCCCCCAATCCACCGCTACCCCTCCTTCTACTTCCTTTCCACCCCCCAAACTGTCTTTTTGATCTTTTTGTCCTCTTTTGGCCACACTCGACCTGTCCTGCACTGCGTTATCCACCCCTGCGTCCTCCATATCCGACCCCATCACTCTTCCGCCCTCCACCCCGTCACTCCCTCACCTATCTCACAACCCCTCCTCTCTCCATCTCCCACTTCTCTCCCTTCCCCTCTCTTAGCTCCCCACCTCTCCTCCGTCCCTGCCTGAGGAGGTTGCGGTCCGGACATCCAGCCCCATCCTCCTGCGCTCTCCCAGCCCACACACCCTCCTGACCACCTTGTCGGACCCGCTGCACCAGCGCCAGCCGCCGGGCATGAGGCGCAGCCAGTCCGCCGACCAGCAGCAGCAGGAGCGCCCCTCCTCCTCCTCCTCCTGCCACGCCTCCCTGCCACTACCGCCAAACCCCGCCCCCGGCACCCGCTCACCCGGTCGCAGGAAACTGCCTGCCATCCCGGCGGGTGCTGCCAACACCAAGTTCCCCTCTGTCATACGCATCACTCGCGCCCAGCTGCAGCAGGTGATGAGCCAGTAGCATCACAGAACCGAAACCTCACCTGTTCATCCTCTCTCTCTTTTTAAAATCACTGGCCATAGACCAGCTGTCAGCTGCTGCCATTTTTTTTGTTCTTTTTTTGTTATGCAGCTTGTGTTGGCTCCTTGTTTGGCTTCTTTTGTTTTTTTGTTTTTTTTGTTGGCTTGGTCATTGTGTTGTTGTCAGGCAACTCTCGCCAGAAACCAGGAAGGGCATTGTGCAGGCCAGACAGAGCATGCTCAGATGTGTCCTTGTGTCTGGAGTGGACATGTGTTCTTGTGATCTTGTCTAGGGGTGTGTGTTTGTCTGATTGTGGCATGTGTGTTTGGAATGTGGAGTCATGACTACAGGTTGCATGGTCTCTTTTGTTTCAGATCGTCTTTGTCTTCTCTCTCTTTCTCTTTCTCTCTCTCTCCCTCTATTTGTTTCTCACCCTCTCTTCGTTGAAGCCCCCTGCGAAGTTGCGTGAACGTTTCCTGTCCTACTTGCCGGTTTAGTACTCACAGCTTGACTGACACTGCCATAGCACTTGTGTGTGTCGGTCTGATAATGGTAGCTATGGCATTGCATGCTGTTGCCAAACTAATCTCCATTTATTACCCCATATTACAAAATTCTTCTCTTTTCACACATCTGTATCCGGCTCTTGCTACAGAACTACAGCACAACTCGACATGTTGTAGTCTATCAGCAACAGGCCATTGACAATTGGAATATTTCTCCAATTTTAAAGTACGGCTTATTTCTAAAATAACACTTGTTTGTTTTTCTCTTCCCTCCTTTGCTCCCATCTCTCTACCTCTCCCTCCCCCTCCAGTTGACGGCTCAGCGTCCCTCTGGGCTGTCGTCTCAGTCAGGATCGGACAGTGCTCCGCAGTGCCTCCTGTTGGAGAGGCGCGCTGAAGCTGACGCTGAGTCTCAGCAGCCCCAGGAACGCACCGCAGACATCAACTCCCCCCAGGATCACGAGCCCACCCAGCCGGGCACCCCCACCGACCCCCTGGCTGAGACGCTGGTCAACGGTGATAGCCACACTAAAGCCCAAAGCCCCGTGCCAAGCCGAGTGTCTTCCCCGCGCTCCGCCCACTCTCCGCGCTCGCCTTCCTCTCCCCGCTCTCCTTGCTCCCCTCACAGCCCTGTGTTTGCCAACGGCCACATGTCTCCCCCTGTTAACGGCCAACGGGACTTAAGCAACGGAGCGTTCCCCAAGCTGAAAGACCCTGAGAATGACTCTGGCCTCGCTCCCCACGCCACAGAGCCCCAGCAGCCTGCAGGGGAGGGAAAGCGAGATGGGAGCCAGGTTGCAGAGGAGACCCGTGGCCCCGTCTCCTCCTCCCCTGCTGCCCCCCGTAAGGACCCTAGCCGCAGGCTAAGCCGTATCCCCGTGCTGGAGCCCTCCAGTCTGCTGGAGCTCCCTCCTCCAGGTTCCGCTAAAGAGAAGCTCCTGCAGAAGAAGGCTAACCACCAGGGCCCGGTCCCCTCTCCCACTGCCTCCCCATCACTCTCTGATAGGCGCGGCCCCATGGTGGCCTCCCTCCCCAGGGACCCGCTGTCCTCTGCCTCAGACCGCTCCCAGGAAGAGGATTCCCTCCTGGGCTCCCGCTCCGACCGCCAGGGAGACGACGCCCCCTCCCTCTCCTCCTCCTCCAGCCCCCTGTCCCGCAAGAGCAGGATCCCTCGTCCCGTTAATCCCACCCCTAGTCCTGAGCAGCTGGCTGCCCAATATCTGCCACGCCCGCCCCCTGGAAAGCCTCCCAGCCGCCCCACAGTGGAGGGAAGGTAACGTGTTGATCAGTTGCCTTGCTTTCATGTGATGTGCTGTGTCAAATGGTTAAAAGGACCTTTGTTGTGCTCAAAACGTATGTCACAAATATATATACATGCATGTACAAAACAAACACTCTGCAACAATTCTTTATCTTAACAAGTAATTTAGTCTGATAATCAGTGCTTAGAATATTGTTTTTCTTAAACAATTGAAAAAAACTTGCCTTGTTTCTGCCTTGTTTCAAAAAATTATTCTTGTTCCCAGAGATAAAGCTTTAAACTGCATTGAAAACCAGTGAGATTACGTCATCCCACTGGCATGTTTACAAAAATAAGAGATTTAACCACTTAAGGATTTTTTCAAGAGCATATGCATGGAATCCCATTTTGCTGCTAAATTTTCTTTAAGCCAGTTTATAAACCTGCTTTGATTAAGAATATACAACATAGCTGTTATTTATAATTTGTCCTGCTTTGTGAACCCGCCCCCACCCAGACTTAGGCGTTACCGCATCCGAGCTGGCAGCACCAGCGACTCAGACCTCCTGACCTGCTTGGCCCAGTTGATGCATGGCTCCCGTGGCTCCCCGCTTCACCACCGCTCCTCCGCCCAGCACGGCGGCTCCAGGATGGGCATCTGCAGCCTAACGAGCTCGCCCCACCACCACCGCAGCTCCAGCGCCTCCCCGCGCAGCTCCTCCTCCCTGCAGCGCTCCGTCAGCTCCTCGCCCTCCCGCTACGAACACCGTGGCGGCGGGGGAGGGGGCTGCCTGGGCCGTAGTCGCTCGCCGCCCAGCTTCTCCGGCTCGCCGCCTCCCCGCCGCTCCTACCCCCACCACCAGGAGCTCTGCTGCAGCCGGCAGGCCCGCACAGGCCCCTTCCACCTGTCCCGGGGCAAAGGCTGCAGCCGAGAGGGCAAGTGCTCCAGCAAGCTGAGCAGATAGTCGCCCACCGGGATGCTCTGCCGCAGCCACAGCAGAGGATGGGAAGACTACAATCAGGATGGGGAAGACCAACGTCAGGATGAGGGCCTGAGTCTTCCTGCCCGGATATCGTTCGACAAGAGTTCTTGTTTCCCTTTTTCCTTGTCAGTCTGAACCTCACCCGTGTCTCCCCGCCTCACATTGTTCTCTTCAGTCCTTCCATTTGCACACAAGTTTTTTTTCTCTCACTTGTTTAGTTGCCTGGTTTTATTATACTTAATCAAACAAGGGGTGTTAACGTTTCAGGGTATTCAATTTATGTAGTTTACCATGTTGTAGAACAAACTAGATTAGCTGTCAAACTAAACAAAGTGATTTCCTAATACAGGAAGTATTGTAACACATAACTCAATAGTTGAGCCAGTGAACATAAGAATCAGCTCCCTGTGCGTTAGTCTTTGATACATCGTGCACCACAATATATAGTAACCCATTCAGCCCCATTATATTATCAATGCACTTGGATTATACTGATGGAATATCAGTATAACTGATCACTACTTAATTAAATATTGGCCTGGGGTTGACTCAGTTATCTCTTCTGCTTTTATTTGGAGATTGCAGGCAGGGTATACTTTTTACTTTATATACTATATGCGAACGCATAAAGCCAGAATAAGTGTACAGTAGTATTTATTAAAATATTTATTTTAATGCTTAGCAATGTTTATGACTTCTACCCTGTTTAGGATAGTGGATGTATGATACTGTTTCCCTTGCATTAATTTTAAATGTTTAACAGAGGGGGTTACTTTAAAGTGATCCTTTATACAATCATGTAAAGTGTGTGAGGACACACACCTACTTGTGCCTACTGTGTTGCTAAGGGAGAATCTAAACGTCACACTGAATGAATGAGCGAACTACAGGTCAGACGTCCTGACTGCATTGTTGTAACTTGTCTCTCAACTCCGTCCTACCAGTAGCCGTAGTGGTTGTAAGCCTAAACAACACAAGGTACATTTATTCTAAAAAAAAATAAAATTAATCAGTGATGTTTCGAGACAGATGTTTGTCTCAGCGTGTGCCTTGGCACTTTGGGCAGCTTGGGGATTCACTTTGCTGTGTTTGTGATTATAACAAAGGGAGCCAAATAAAAGACTTGTATTGATTTGTGCCAGTAGTTAAGACAGCCCCTTTCACCTGGATGTAACCATATTCTTTAAAGAAGGGAGCAACAAGAATGTGTGTAAATGAAACACAATTTGAGCAACAATTTACTTGAAGTCAGCTGTTATTTGTGCTGACAAAGGGAAATATTTTAAGTAAAACCAGTTTTAACTGTCCTGTGTGACCTTGTGATACCAGGTCAGTGTCTGACTCTCAGATAAAACTTTGAACAAAATGTGAAATCCAGACCTCAAGAAAATAATGTCTCATATGAAACGTATGCCATATGTATTTCTCACACCAAAATGATGTTCCATGCCTCTGTAGGTAAGAAAACTTTTTTTTTTTTAAGTCTGTTTCTCTTGCGCCAGAGAATGTCTTTTATATGACATACTGTATGTTTGTGCACACGGCAATGGAGCCATTGTATTGTTTTGAGAATCACTCTTTTAATTTATTTCACATTCCTTACTCAAACCCTCCTCCACAGCCTCTTCCCACTCCTCTGCTTGTAAGATACTGTAAGATAACTCCAGCTTCCAGTGCTACTCTCTGCATGCTCTACACAGAAAACAGAAAAAAACAAAAATAATAAAAAAAATAAAATAAAATCAGAACAAACTCTTAAGGGAAAACATACCAGTTACCATCACACACCATCTATCTTGTGAAGATTATAACCCAAATGGGATTTCTCTCTCCTGTTGGGCGAGCAGTTTAATTTCTATGAACCTGTATATTCTCTCTTTCCCTCAGAATCTCCGTTTTCGTTCACTTTCCTCCTCCCATCTGTTCTGTAACAGTAGTTTTCTGCGCTACCTACATTGTCTTTGGACGACTGTGTAGCTTCTAAACAATGGACCGTATTTTTCCATCCGTGCGACTGGCTGAATCCCATCTAGCATACGTAATGCACAAACAGTTATCCCGTGAAAAAGAGAAGAATAGACTGCTTTATTTTAAGCACTTAAATGACATGGGTTGAAAGACTGATGGCAGTGATAGCCACTCTAAGGTATGGTTGCACATTATGGACAAAAAAAAAATTGCCAGTATTTTGATATGTTTTGCAGTTGTGGTTTGTATTGCAATATGATAAACATTGGAGTATGTGGAGTGCTTAGGATTTAAATGGGCACATTGCTTTGTAGATGTAAAATGTGCTGTTTTGACTCAATGCAGATCCTGCAGGTACCTACGCTAGTCTCGCAGAGCAGCTATGATGACTCATCCTGAAGGCAGACAGTGTTCAGTCAGTCAGCTGCCTTAATGTCTCCTCTCTCCCCCTCTGTGCATAGCGAGGGATGACTGAGCCTTGTCTGTGTTGGAGATCATTCCACTATTAGGCCAGCCAAGCCTTCTGTCAACTGTCTCTGTCTTTGAATGGCGCGTGCCACCATGCCTGTCAGTGTGTGTGGTCAATAATTGCCACTGAAATCAATGCAGGATTTTGCTGTCAAGCTTTCAGACTGATAGTGTTGCTCTCGCAAAGCTGCAGTAATATTGGAGAGCTCCCTGTTTTTCCTGTGAGAATGTGTTAACTATTTACTGATGAACTGGTGGGAAGTGAGAAGTCGAGGGTGCAGAATATGAGGTGTGACCTTTGGTTGTATGATAATTGTATGCCTTCATACGGGCGCTTGCAGATTTCCATATGTCATCAGCAATCAATCTTTGAATCCTCCTCTTTGAACTCTCAATTTCAGGCATACAGATTTCAAGGTATTTCAAGCTTTCCAACTTCAGAACGCTGTTGTGCAGACTTTTAATATATACCTGTAAACTGTTCGAAATAATTATTTAAACAAAATCATTATTGTAAACCATAACTTGTTTGCTAACGAGCTTCAGTGAAAGGGAGGGACAGACACTAAACAGTGCTGCTGGTTTTAAGAAAAGATAATCAGATTCCTTCATTATTTTCTTTGTTATTGCACAATGTGGTGTGTAGTTGTAGTTCTAGTGTTACCCTCCAGATGAGATTTTTTGACACTTTTCTCAGTGGCCTGCTGATAGAACGGTGTCATATAGTATATAGTAGCTTGCCTCTATCTGCGGTCCAGTGAGATTGCTGTGGCTGCAGATAGGCCATAGGCCAACAGAACAAACCAACTTTTTTGAACTGGTAGTCAAGGTGGAAACTAATGAAAGCTTTGTGTGCAGTAGCACACTTGTCATATGTCATAACATTGGATTACTTGTTTATAAATTATAAATACTTGACAGAAATTATTTATTGTCACATTTGCTAATTTGCCCATCCATGAGTATGACTTCAATTGTTGGATGTTATGTTTTTTTGAATGGTTGATATTTTTGTGTTGTAATGTATGTCATGGTTTTGAAATGTAACTGTACAGTCTCAAGGAAAGAATGTAACAAGTGGAAGTTTTGCATTGTACATAACTGTAATTATTTATGTTTATTCTATCATTTGTATCATATCAATGCCTTGTACAGTGTTTTTTTCTGTTGGTTTAAAATTATTTTGTATTTTATTTTTATAAACTGGTTATAAATAAAATACTCATTCAGCATGCAGACAATATAATATCTCTTGATATTTGTGTTTATTACTAAGCGGTGGTCACTGTGTGAGACAGCAGCTATTATAATACATATAAATATTTGTTTTTATCATGGGTCTCTCGGATGTATGACATGTGCAGTGTACAAACGTCACTGGGAATTCGCGCCTGCGCACATGTTGGCCCCGCCCCCTTCCCTCCAGTGCTGCAGCCGCGCAGCGCTTGGACAGAATGGCGGCTCTTTTGGAATCGCTTCTACTGAAGAAGGTGGATGTTAATAAGGCCTTGGACTGGCTGAAGAATGTCGAGGTAGGTGCATAATAACTAAACGCCATATGGTTGCGACATTCGATATGCGTTGGTCTTTGCGTAGCATGTGATAAGAGATGACATCGCTCGCAAGTGATGTAAACAAAACTTTGAGCTAGCCAGCTAGCGCGCTTAGCTAACGTAGCCTTTGGTAGAGTAATCCCAATCATAGGCCAGAAGTTACGTTGGCATCTTTGCTATTAGACAAGAGAAATCATGCATTCCAGAAGAAGACATTTATATAACTTGTCTGCATGCTGCCATCATCTGTCTTGATCAGGGTTTTGGAGATGAACAGATATTAGCCAGCTTATTGTTAGCTAAATGGCTATGTTCTGCAAAACTGTGTGATATTAGTCATTCATGAGCTTGGTCTGGTCGTGGGTCGAATAGCTGGACAATCTGTGTCATTTCAGCACCGTCATTTCATTAATGCTGCGCGCTACTAGGTGACCATCCTACAGTCATGCCTCTTTTCTTCACCAGGAGGGCGACACGCTGTCATTCAGTGAACCTAAGGTGACAGTTCACAAACAAGAATTCGTCCCTTTCCTTTTGAACTTCCTGAGAGAGCAGAGCAGTCAAGCCCTGACCCATGGCCCTGCCACACCTGCCAAGACCCCCAGCCGGCCCAGGCCTCCCGCACAGTCTCAGGGATTCTTCTCAGAGCGGAGGGGTGGCAGGTCTGCTGGAGGTGGAGCTGGTTCTCGGAGTGCCAGCCGGGTCCAGCTGTTCTCCCCTGCGCCCTCGGTGTCCCCCGGGGCGGAGTGGGATCCTGCTGGCCAGTCTGGGTCCCAGTGTCTGAGTGGTGTTAGTGCCTTTAGCAGCCCCTCTTTTACCTCTGCGTGCAGTCCTGCCTCCAGGCCCTCAGGCTCAGAGCGCCG
>OMLF01026373.1:1719-26419 GCA_900302615.1 Holocentrus rufus | reverse complement strand
TTTTCTTTAGCAGACAGGTCTATTTTATATATATATAAAAAAAGAACAACAACAAAAAAAAAAAAAAAATCGCTACATTTATTTTGTCCTGCGCTACCTTTTTAATTCCCATGAAAGCACCAGCTGTCTGCGTCTCATCTTTTATAAAATATAAATTATTGAAAAATATTCAAATGTTTGTGAACTAAATACATTAAAAATGATCTCATTAACAAAAATACAGAGACACTATAAAATATACAAAAAACAACATCCAAAACAAAAAGGTTTTCCTACTGAATCCATTCTGAGATATGCATATGCCACAAACTATCGGTACTTATATATTGTATTTGACCAAGTATAGTTCACTAGTAAGACCTGCAATAAACTGTAATATATGACATTTATCAGTATCTTGAGCTTTTTTTTCCCCCTCGTCAAAACTTATTTTCAAATTCATAACAGTTAAGGTTACAGAATGTTTCACTTTTAACACTTTAAGCCGACAGTACAACATTTTGACCTTGTATAAAAAAAAGAATAATAAAAAAAAAAAAAAAAGAAAAGAAAACTGGCTTCCAGGGCATTGTCAACAGATAGGAATGTCTGAATCTCTTTGAAGCTTTTTCGAACATAAAACATTCTTAAACATTTGATAAAAAAAAAAGAACCTGAACATTACAAAAACAGTGTTTCGAATCCTTGCTTTCAATGTGCATATAAGAATGGAAGTACAGACAATGACTAACTGATTTACTGAAGATCCCTCAGTTCTCTGTAGGATGACCAGCATAGGTGGGTTTGTGAGTCGATGCTAAATGACGACGATCAGACCAAGCTTGTGACCAAAGAGACATCATGAACATGTACAATATCTCTTTTCTGCAATCAGTGGGAAACTTAGACCAGCAAAGGCATGTTTCTTTGTCCTCAAGCTGTGTGCTTTCCAACATATTAACAAAAGATGAAAGTAAAGTCAACACTTTCCAAAAAATGTGAGAGAATTCTGGTCCCTGTCTTCCAACGCTGTGGACGGTACCCAAAGCACCATGGCCGAAGACCTCACATGGGTTTTGGTTATTATTCCTGCTTTGTCTCTTGCTTATTTGTTTAATCTGGGTCTCAATAAAGCATTATGAAATACAATCTGTACAAATAGACATTTCAAAAGCTATTCTCATCCATATGGGTAACATTCAGCCACTGTAAACAATAACATTTGTATTCTAAGATGATATTTCTTGACTTTGGCTTTTCCCATAAGGCCAGTGTACAGCCACTGTTCCCACTGTTAACTCGGGAGGAAAATGTTGCCATTTTGCTCAAAATATAACCAGTGAATCTATAACTATGTATTTTGAGCAAGCTGCACAAATATGAGCAGAATCATACATAAGACTGTGAGTTACTTGTTAACACTCGATGAACCAAGCACTATCTTGTCTATAGTCTATAAAGAAACTTAAAAAGTAAATACAGATGTCTACCACTAGTCTTGCATGTCTTTCCATTTGTGTTAATGTTGAAGGGTAAATCCTTGATTGCAGTGGCAATAAAACCCTCAATGTCCAACCCACGTACTGCAAACCAACAAGACCAGGCAATTACGATTGCATCATTTCTGTCACACATTCTCTCTATAAGACATCATCATCATCAGTATCCACAGATTTCCTCTTTCAACTCGACCCATATCACATCTTGTTTCTCTCTAAATTCAGTCTCTTTCCATTCTTTATCCCTTTTCCTAAACTGTACCTTCACACTTAACGGCACCTCCCTCTGACCAATGTCTACTGCCTAACGAACGAAAATAAAACTCTGACGACATTCTTATGCATGATGTAAAATCAGTCCCTCAATTACTTTACTTTTAATTTTACTGGATGGACAACAGACAGAACACTATTCAATACTAAAACAACAGTAAAGTGAACGGCCGGGAAATATTTGAAGCGCTAAAATGTACTTTTTTTGATCTGCACATCAGATAACTCACGCCAAATACTCCTGAAATTCCCTACATAGATTGTCTACATTTTGCTAATACTGGTGTTCAGTAATGTATGCAAAAATGCATAAGTTTCAGTCAGAATACGTCTTTCTAACAAGGTGGCAAATATGTACGCAGAGGTGAAAGCGTCAGTTTCAAAAGCAACGGCTACTTTCAGTTGTCTGTCTCTCAGACAGTCTTGCTATGAGTAAGTAGCAGGTCCTCTAACCCTACGAGCACATGGCCAGTGTCTCTAGTGTTGTTTGATAAGCAAATCAGCACATTTCAGTGAAAGGTTTAACAGAGGAGAACGGATAAACTTAAAGCATTTAACTTTTGGTTTCACCTTCAATACCTTCATTGATAAAAAAAACAAAAAAAACACCAAAGTTGAACTTTCCAGTGCATGTTTACACTGGAAGTTCTCAACAATGACAATATAATACTGGCACAAGCATACGCTTCTCAAATAATAGATTTAAAAAAAAACAAAAAAAAAAAAACATTTTTTGGTCCAAGCTGAGAACTCTACCATTGCCTAATGGGTGCAGCGAGGCAGAGAAACAGTGAGCATGTAAATATGACGTTAAATCCTCCACAGTTCTTTTTTTTTAATTTTGGCAACAATTTTCATATCAGGAACTTTCCACTCATTCTCTGTTCACCCAAAAATGAATCATTATATTTTGCTCTCTCTCTCTGTTCTCTCACACCATCCGTCTCGGCCTCCGTCCCTCCCCCTGTGCTACTTAGACAGAATGGAACCTGTACTCTACCAGATAGCTCTGTCTGCCTTGAGCTGCTAAGTAATACCTGTATATATAACACACCCATACACACACACACACACACGCACGCTCACACGCGTGCGCACACACATCCACCTCCAATACGACAGAGTATGATACACACTTTAGGCATGTGTCTCCTTTTAAAACACGGTCGGACAGACAAGAGCTCAAAAATGACAAAGACCACAGTTAGTCATTAAAAATGTTTTGGTCCCCCAAAAAACGGTCACCCACTCTACCAAACAGTTAAGACCACTTTACGAGCCCCAGTCCACACGGCTCCTTGACTTTCGCCTCCTTTCTCGTTTTCTGTTTTCACTCGTCCGTATCGGGCTTAACGTCCAACATTGCATGCAGCTCCTCAGGAGTGTACCCCAGCAGGCTTTTCAAGTCACAGACAAAGCGGTAGACGTAGCGTTTCCCCGATGTCTTGTGGATGATGTTCTTGTCGTAGTAGTAGCGCAGGCCACGGCTAAGCTTCTCATAGTTCATCTTGGGCTTGTTTTTCCTTTTGCCCCACCTCCGAGCAACCTAATAGAACATAGAGGCAGCATCTGGTCAGGCTATGTCATGAATAAAATAATAATACAATACACTATGTAAAGAAATCTCTATCTTAGCAAGTCATTTAATCTTATGTTTTTTCTTCAAACGTGAAGTGAAAAAATAAGCCAATGGGATGAGATAATCTTTCCAGAATTTTCTTAAATGTGTCATTTTCTTGATGCTAGTGGGCTGATCTGCCTTATTCTGCCTTGCTTCAACATGTTTACACATGTCTCCAATGCATGTCAAGTGAAAATGCATCGGAGACAAGTGGGATTATCTCACCCCACTGGCAAATTTTTTTCACTTGATTTAACAAAAACAAGATTTTAACAGCGAAGATGCAGCTGCACGTTGTCTTTTGCAGCGTAGGTGTGAAACAAATGAAAGGTCTGATTTCGAATGGAGATGCCATTTGAAATTTAACCCCCGCCACCCGAAAGAAACATTGCTGGAAGACAACGAGGCATGCAAAGGTCTTGACAAGGTAAAAAGACATCTAGCTCATCTGGCTAACTACTTAGGACCTCCCAGCACATGCGGCGGCAGCCGGCGCGGTCGTGACCTCTCACCTCATCTGGGTCAGAAAGCTTGAACTCCCAGCCGTCGCCTGTCCAGCTGATGAAGGACTGGCAGGACTTGTCAGTCAGGAGCTCCAGGAGGAACTGCCACAGCTGGATGGGGCCGCTGCCTGCAGAACACACAGGAGGGAGAGAACATTTGCATTTTAAGTAAGGCGATCTACAACATGAGAGCAGAACCAAACAAAAAAAAAAAACACATGGCGGCAGGTCCAGACATTGGCTATTATGGGGACTGAACCTATGACTTTATGATTATGGAATAATCCATCTGAGCTCTTAATGTATAACCTAAATATGAGGGAAAATGCAACCCAAGTGAGTCATGCAACACATTCCTGCATGACAGATTGAGATATAGAAGAGCGATCAGATGTACAGAGGAGTTTACAATAGTGAGACACATTAGAAACAATTCAAATCTGTGAACTGTTAATGCACTGCGAGGATGAGAGGACAGCAAGGATGTTATAAAAGGTCAGGAGGAGGGATACATGGGAAGAGTGTATACTTTGACTATGTATAAAAGCTCTAAATCTCCATGCCAGTTATTCACTTAGGTCTGAAGAGAGACAAAGTAAACCTGCTAATCTGGGTCAGACTGAAATACAGCAGTGGAACCAAATGTCCTCTTAAATACAACAGTCCCATTCATCATGCGTTCCCTTGTCTGCCAGTTGCCCTGTGCAGTATGTGAATCTAGGGTCTATAGAGCCTGTGTCTGTATGACTTCCATACTGATGAAATCACTGGGCTAAAATAAGAGGGTCTGCCTTCAGACTTCAGCAACAGACTTGCAAAACCCATTCAGAGACAATTTGTTGCGGGAGAGGGGAGCTGCAAAGTCATCTGCCACAATCTGAAATGCATTTAAATATAAAGAGCCGGTGATTGAATTTATTCTACAGACAAAGAAAATTGGCTAATTACGGTTAAACTGATCTAACGTGTTATTACACTGCATGAATAACATTTAGTGGAAAAAGGAGGGAAAGCAGTACAAAGAAGAAGAAAAAAAAAAGGCTGGTTTGTCTCTGAACTAGATTCACTGCGGTGTGCTTTGATCTTGTGGCTTTCAGTATATACACAAACCCACCCAGTCTTTAGTAGGCCTGCGTGTTGAAATCACACCTGCCTATGCAGCATGCCGCCTTAGCAAAACTGAAGCTAAGCAAAAGTCACCACTCTCAAATACCTCAAAAAAACTAACGTACCCTCATAGAAAACAAACAGAGGCTTTCAGGGAAATGTATGTGTAGGCAGTGCTCTTGAAGTGAAGAGCTGTATTTTCGGCTCCCTGCTCACTTCAACAGGATAGGTGAGGGTATAACGACAACAGCCACCCCGGCTCCGCCAAATAACAAGTGTCTCTGCAACACTGGGTCTCGTTCAGACGGAAAGCTTTGACTCACATTCCAAAAAGTCTGCTACTGTAACAGTGAGCCCACATAAGTGCGATACAGTGCCCGTTTGCCAGCCCCCCTCTCAGCTCTCACGCGAGAATGTATGCAATCCTTCCACAAAAGAAGAAAAAAAAAATGTTTCCAAAAATATGTTAAGAGCCTCCATGCACAATGGGCCTCATTGAAAAACCGTACAGTGTGGCGTAAAAGGGCGGGGGGCTTGCATTCAGAGCAGTGTTAAGGATTTGCCCCTATGGCTTGCTAAGTGAGACTTATCCAGCTATGACAAAAAGTAGGGGCGGCGAGGAATGAAGTTGAGGATGAAAATATTGAAATATTATCCGTGTGTGTGTGCATTTATGAACGAGAGAGAGAGAAAGAGAGCGAGCAAGAAAACAAAAGGTTAAGGACGCAAGTCAAGACAGAAGAGTTCACGAAAAGAGTGAGCCATGTGATGAGGGCGCCTGTTGCTACTCCAGATCGAGGTGTGGATGGCGGACGGCTATGAGAAACTTCAGAGATGACAAGTGAGGTGTCACTTATCTCTCAGCATGCTTATCAGGCTCCTGTCCTCGCTTACAAGTGTCTGCCTGTCACCCTGCGCCTGGGACAGGAAACCAAGCAGAGGAGGCTGTCAAGCTATCAAACATCAATTTGGGATGTTACATAAACCTGTTGCTTTATTTTGAGGTTCAGTTTTTAGGCTGAGGTTTTGCACTCTCTCTCTCGTTTTGTTTTTTTTTTTTTTTCCACTCTCTATGTCGCGCATAACGCACAGTGCAAGAGAATATGCATCTTTCTTTGAAGGGATAATATGGCTGTGCTCTGTTTTTTCTGGCTCACACCTCTCACAATAACAGCGAAAATCAGTGGCAGCCGGTGAGGCATTTTTCGTTTTCAGGAAAATTGAGGTCTTTAAATCCACCTTTTTTTCCTTTCTCTCCCTTTCCCCATTGTGTAAGAAAGCTCAGAGGAAGTGTGTTCTCTCTGGTAAGAATACATCACTATGCATTAAGCTGGAAATGCTCGCCGGGCTTTTATACATGAGCCATCTTTTGAGTCATCCGTCCTGTCGTGACAACTGATACATGTCAGACTTCAGATTCAAGTGGTGCAAGGACTTTCATAATGTTAGCACTTTTATATATGTTGCTGTACTGCCAGCCAGGCCACAGATTTGCAAAGGCAATGAAGGTCATGTAGGCAAGGATGCCACACTTAGATCAATGGAATTTCAAATTTAATGCTGAGATTTCAGGCTTAAAACTTCAGGGAATTCTTCAACATGGCTGCATCTTAGTGGGTGGGAGTATTTCTTCTGTTTATGCAGAAAGTCTACATAAATCGATGTGGATAGAGGTTGTTACTTCTAATGATATCAATTCTCATATGCTGTAGATGACTGGCAATTCATTACTTTCCACTTGCATGTGTCTTTAATTCCATGTATGTTACATCAGAGATTTGATTTCACAAGTGTTCAATAAGTGTCTTTCAAGCGGACAAACTTCGAGATAAGGAATTAAGTTGTGCGTGCCAATTCTGTGTAAGACACTGCGTAATGATATCTGTCATATGCATTCTTTGTAATGTTGAAAATTTTTCTTGGAATTCCCCTATTACCATACTGACAATCTTGCAGCCTTGTGACTGCAATTTAAACAAGGGTTCAAAGAAAAAAGTCCCACAGAGGCAATACAATGTCTGAACTATTTCGAGTCATTTGTCTTCAGTGTCCAGTTTTGAGAAGGCAATGCATGTAAAGCAATAGTCACAAGACATTTGACTTACCATCCGCCTGGTTTGAACCAAAGCCTGCACTCAGCTGCACCACATGACAACAAAAGTTGAATATTTACTCTTATGTAATGCATGACTCGAAGAGAATCCAGCTCAAGTGCAAAAATGGGAATATTAATGGGAAAGGAGTTTATATTATGGGTCTATCATATGGAATCAGTCCCATTATATATAGTGGTATTCTTCCTGGTAAGTTCTTTATGTAAGTTTCATGGGTTCATAGGTTTATAGATGCATCACTTGAGGGTTCATGTCAACAGAACTTTAGAAGCTATTTTTTCCTTTTTCAAACTGAAAAACATGACAGACATTAAAATAATGTATTTTTAGGAGACTTCATAAATAGCTTCACATCTTATTGAACACAGAGAACATAGGTGAACCCGCTCTTTCAGCATGTACGAGTATAAAGAGGCCTCACGAGATGAAGAGATAATTGTACTCTGGTGTTATGTGCAGGGGCAGGCATGATTTCTGTGTTGCACTAGCGTTGCTAAGACGACCTGGAAAAAAATAGGCTGAGATGCGGGCTGCAGATAACAAGGGGGTAGATGAGAAATGAAGACGGAACAAAGGAGGAGAAAAAAGAAGCTACAAGCAAAATCTATTTTGTTTCCTGTAATGTGCATGACTCGGGCCGCCTGGGTGAACGGTGTTCATCTTTTTGTGTTGAGTCTAAGAGCACAGCATTAAGGCGCTCCCACCACTGGGGCTTCTGCAGAGCAGCAACAGCATGTGCTACAGCTGCAGTGTGAAAATATGTCACTTTTGATTTGTAATACAAAGACATTCAGGGGTCATGTTGTTACTTTCTAGTTAGCCTTTTAACTGAATATTGTTTGTCAAGGTAAATGACAATTTGAGTATTATTTGTTTGTTTATTTCTGTGTTTAACACACAGGTACAAGAGGCTATGTATAACATCAAATACTATCAAAATATTCAGATACAATCAAATTATTGAAATTACTGGTTATCATATGTAGTCACATCAGTGTTTTGCAAACTGAGCATATTGCACCCTCCCAATCTCAAGTTCATCTGTTAGCCAACGCCTAATTTCTCAAGAAAAACTTACACCATTGTGTCTGATCAGATTAAAAGAGAATACAAATGTCATTCAGAGCTCCAGTGCATTTACTGCCGTCTACATCTAGTGGAAATTTCCTTCTATAATTTTGGAATGCATCCCATATGTAATTAAATATTTCCATGTTTTATGTTTTTTTTCCATCATTGCTTCATGTTTATTGTGACAGATTTTCTAGCTTAGGCAATTGTCAGTTCTGTGGAAGTCATCAAAATGGATTCTTCTGAAGACAGGAAAACAAGCCCTGATAACTCTGAGTCTGATGACTGTGTGCAGACAAACCCAGCAGTAATGTAAAGGAAGGGGCAACCTGGTTGACTGCAATAAACTTTAAAAAACACCAGTATTATCCTTTAAAAGAGACCCTTAAAGCATAAATCCTGGAAAAGAAAACAAGCATGCCCAGGGGCAAGGCGCATATGGAGTCTTTTATGTACTCACCCCGCGGTGGGAAAACCTTTCAGTGGATGTGGAGGTGGCATGAATCACAAGGTACAGCTTGGCAGCGGCATAAAGTCACTTAAATTGTTTTTTTGTTCCTCTGCCACCTTTGGAGTGGATTTAGATTGGCTGGGATGTGTACTGTTTAAGTTCTATCTCATGCTCTGCAAAGAGAGTGATATTAACTCGCTCCCAGCAGTTTCATGGGAGGGCTCCACATCCTTCACACTAGCTTTCGGGCTCTCATCGGCAGCAACTCCGGATCAATGACCTCATCGTATAACTTGCAATTGATTTTGCCTCCCACACCACCCATCACTGGATAACTGTTTTAAAATAAGGGGCTGACAACCAGTGTATCTTTGGCAGGACTTTCCTTTGCATTTAACCACTTATGCTGATCCCTGATATATATTTATGTGATTGCACGTGCTGCTGGGCATCTCACCTGTGTATCCTGCGAGCGCAGCAGCTGGGATGACAGGCTTGTCCTTGCTCAGGTCCGAGCGCTCCCTCACGTAGTCCTTGAAGGTGCCCTTGGGCTTGTGGCCGTGCAGGGCGCTGGGGTAGTCCTCGGAGTCGAAGCTGTCGTAAGAGGGTACCCGCTGTAGGCTGCTGAATGAGGACTGGCTGCTCCACGACTGGGTCAGTCGGTCACAGCTCTCGAAGCTCTCGATGCTCTCGAAGGAGTCCTGGCCGCCGAGCTTTCCTGAGAGGGAGGGAGGGAGGGAAGAAGGGAAGAAGGGATGGGAAGATGAAAAATGGGTTGAGAGAGGAAGAAGGGAAACCGAGCTGAGGCTAAAACTCCTCAATAAAGCCCATTATACGTATGGCCTCATTAAGATGCTTTGCAACAGAGAAACATATTTATTTCTATGAATGGAGTTGTAGCAATTTGTCACCGGGAATGGGAATGTCATGGGAATGTCTGACAACGTAATTCGTTTCCATGACAGTAACATATACAAGGCTTTAACTGTAAATAATCTCCCCTCTTACTAAGCTTCGTAGTGTTATATGCTACCACATTGCTCTCCATTTCACACTTCATTTCATTTGTACAACTGCCATTTGGATTTGGCTCTAAATGGAAGATGATCACACAAATTGTCCTGCTATTTTTGGCCTTGGGAGAGATAAGAGGAGTCCTTCAATTGAGCGTCATTAACAAATGACAGATAATACAGCACCTCATTTGATGCTGAAATTATCAGCTGCTGAAATTGAAGCCACATGTGGATATTGGTGCTGCCACAAATACTTTCCCACGTTTGAAGAGCACAATGCGGAGCTCAAAAGCTGGGAATTTATGATGCATCAGGATTGGGCCTCGTACCTTGCGGGCAAATGCCGAAGGCGCTTGTGGGAGGCCTGTATAGCGCAACATCGCGGCGTATGCGCGATTCATTTAAACAGCTGGGGGGTTTGTGAGAGGAAAATCCCGGCTTTATGGCTATAAACGTAAACCGCGCTGCTAATTCCTCTCTAAACTATCACTGGGAAAGAAAACAACGCTGTGCATTTGGCAAAGCAAACAGTTTCATGAGAAAGCCCCACACTAGTTGACACCTCTATGCCCTTACCCAGAATCTCGAGGCTGTGTCGAGCAAAAGAGACCGAGAGAGCGAGAAAAAAAAAAGACTTGTTCTTGAAGGTTACACCACTTGAGCTGTTTTACATAGAGGACAGATGGCTAGAAGAGAATACGCTGTGGCTTTGTTCGTGTTTCACTCTGACAAAAACAATTGAGTTTTCTTTTTTTTTTCCCCTGACACAGACAAGAGTGTATGAGGCGGGTTTGCTTGAACCACAAACCGACCAGAGGGCCTGCTTTTCTTCTCTCCTAATACACGCACACTGATGTGGCATGACAAGATTTTTAGTAGCATCAGCACAATCACATACAGGCATACACCCAGAGAAAACACTTTTGTCTACACAGACAACACACAAACAGATGCGCGCATGCACACACAGACAGACGCATTTTCAAGCACTTCATCCACACAATCAAATAACAGTTTGAAAGGAGGATGGTCTGTCTACCTAGCAGCGCTGCCACGACAGCACTGCTTCTCGAAAATCAACTATCTCGTGTGTGCCTCCTCACCTCGGCTGATGCGTCCCACACACATATTGTCGGGGGACACCACCTCTTGCTTGACAGAGAAGTAGTCCCCCTGCAGGGGGTTGAGAGGCGCGTCCCGCAGGATGACATTGGGGTACTCGCTCTCGTATTTGAGCGTCAGCAAGTCCTCCGAGCTGATGGGGTGAAGCGTCTGGTAGGACTCCGTGATGAAGCCAGGCTCTGAGTATTCGGACGGAGGAACACACTGAGCATGCTCGATGCCATAGCCTGGAGAAACAAAGGGAAGCGAGTGTACAGGCGAAGCGGAAGAGGAAAGCGAGGAACAAGGCGGAGGAAGACATAAAACAAAACTTAAGAAGATGGAGGGAATTGAAGGCCTGTGATGCAATATGTTGCTTAAGATCAAACAATCTTGTGAGAACTTGCACAGTGAAATCTGAACACCCTGTACAATTGCATGAAAAGCCCATAACATAACACTTGAATGTATTAGATAAGCTTTGCCCATTTCATGTAATGTTAGTTATCGAAATACAGATATTTAACCACAGCAAACCTTAGTATAATACCATTTTGAAACCTACTGTAGGACATAGGGTTAAGAATCACCTAGTTGTACACTTGAATAAATAATTTTGGCATAAATCTATATTGCATAACTTAAGTGGATATTGTTATATAACTGCTGTGTTGTTAGCGTTTGAAGGGAAGCTTCATCAAAGAAAATGTTCCGTCCGATGCAACAAGAATGACGCTAATTTTTTATGACTCTAAATCTGAACACTCTCTTATCCACAACACTGGCCCACTCCTCTCATGACAGCTCCCCTCATCCCAACAACTTTGCATTGACATAAATATTTCAGGCGTTAAATTAAGCTGATGCTCTTATGCAGAGCGACTTACAATCAGCGCAATGAGTACTTACTGACAAAGTAGTCTGAGGTATAACGGGATTCCTGGAAGTTGGAGGTCAGTCCATTGACGGGGTAATGCTTTGTATCTTCTTCATGAAAAATAGATAGGAGCGAGCGTCAGTGACCTCGTCATTGATTTCATGTATCATGTATCTGCATCCAGCATTATCAAATATTAATGACCTGAGCTAAATTGTGTCTTCCTGTTTGGCTCTTGTTACTAAAGAAAATACCAACAGCGTTCTAAATTGGCCCACGCTGTGGCATTGCACTGCATGGTGAAGCGTTTCAGTAATAACCTACAAACGGGTGAGGTGCACACAAAGTTTGCATGATTAAACTCAACATGGAGCGTCACGATGGCCCAGCAGGCTGAAGCGCCTGGGGAATGTGCTCAAACTCGGCTCACAATCATTATCGCAAGCTGTAACATCTCTCCGTTTCAATAATGCCATATGACCTCACCTTTCTGAAGCATCTCTAAATGTTCCCAAAGGATGTCGCCCACAAAGTCAGGCGCTAAGTCCAGGAAGCGCTCCTTCCCCAGCGCGCACAGATTGGCCCCGTTCATGCAGAATTTGTGGAAGTCCACGTTCTTCAGGCTGAACTCGTTCACTGTCCACGTTAGCCACTCGGCCACATGGCTTTCTGTCCACTGTCTGGGATCTGAAAAGGATTATAATGGGGGATCGTTACATTCAGTGTTTACTTATGTACGTCGCTTGGTGGTGAAATGCATTTATTTTTACTATGCATAGGCCCAGTGGGAATCAAACCTCAAACCTCAGCATTCTTAATGCTATGCTTGACATGCTGAGATGCATATAGTGTATGTATGCATTGGGTTGCATAATTTTTCAGCGTTGCTTCAGTTTCTTATTTTTGTTACTGACTAAAAACTGCTACCCCTGTAATGCATGTCTTACACACGGGTAGTAATACCAAGAAACATTCCTTGCAAGCTGCGACTGATACAACAATTAAGTTTGAATTTTGTTTGGATTACTGTTGGGCTATCAACGACAGCACACATTATCCTCTGGTTCTGAGAAAACAAATCTTCAGTTGCACCGCCAACCTTCACACTGACACGCATGTTCACACTGTCTCTGTGGTGACTGTCTCTGCCCATAAAAAGCTATCAAAGGCAAGAGAGGAGCTGGCGGTGGATGCAAATATAGTGATGGTGGAGACGACCAAAAACCAGGGCTTTCTAGATATAATGCTACTACATACACAAATAACGAAAGCCCTGCTATTTCCAAACAGCCCAAGAAGGCTCTGCGGTCAGCCTCGATTTAGGAGCGTAACTCATTATTTTCACTGTCTGTCTCTGCGTCTACATTCTCTGGATCCTGCAGTCAGGCTGTCTGCCTGCACTCAAATGTATGTAATGCAAGGCCATCTCTGAAATAAGTGGGTGTCTCCTGGTTGTCAGTGAATCATCCTAACAGATGCCTTCAATAAATATTATACAGCAGGCCGTAATGTGGAATGATCTAATGAATGTGCATGAGTAACATGTGACAATTTTGCTGTGAGGGCCCATGCTTTACAGTGGGGAAAACTGGGATAGGAAGTAATCTGCCCCACAAAGGAGCTGATGGGGGGCTGACTTAAAGTAGCGGATGAGTCTTACCTTTGGGAATACCCAGTCGCTGCTGTTCCTTTGTGAAGCCACTGAAGGTGGCCTTTAGGGCCTGGGACATCATCTCTTTACTTCCTGGAGTGAGCAGAGGCACGTCTCCACACTCCAGATCTGTCATCACAAATGAGAGACATGGAGAGAGAGGGTCTTTATTATAATTTAATAATGATGTTATTGTTATTATTGGTCTGTTTTATCAGGTATTGTCATTAATTGTTATATACTGCTATGATTATTATTGACAACCAAAGATTTCACATTAAATCCTGCATTGTATTACAGGCCGATAAATCTTACGAGAAGGAAAATTGAATTGTGAGAGTCAGACAGACAGTGAGACAGAGGGGGGAAAAGCCTGTTAATTCTTGTGATGCCGCTATACATGTGCGCACACACACACACATACACACACAAAACACAATCAACACAGTTGTATCCGACCGTGATCAACAACTTGGCTCAACAATTACATCCCGTCTAGACAGACACCGTCTCGGTATCGAATCCAATCTATTTAAACAGCAGCTGTCGCACTGTCGGATCCAATCTATTTAAGCGTAGTGGTGATTCTGCACGTGCACTGTTTCCTCACAAGAATGTCTTTTCTTGAGGAAGTGTGTGCACACGCTTCCTTGGGCTATGGGATTCTTAGTATTTGCTTTACCCACATTTTGTGCCTTCTGAAGGTGATTTAAGTGACTTTAAAATACTTTTACACTTTCTGGCTATCTCTGCTATTGTCTTATGTGGCAAATCCCACTCATCTGGTTCTCTAACTGGGTTAAAATAAACACAAAGTATTATTTGCTAATACTATTTGACCTGTGTCTGAAACCAAAACACCCCCCACACACTCATCCTGGGTGGGAAAGTAGCGCCTGGTGCCCATCAGTGACACCATGACCCCCACCAGCCCTCCGACCATGTCGCCCCTGCACAGTGGGCCCACTGTCACCGGGCCCAGCGTGGGGTCAAACACTCGGGGGGGTCAAGGGTCGAGGGATGAGGTGATGATGTCACTAGGGCTGCTGGCGGGTGGTTTCGCGAGTCGGGGTGGGCTGTCTCAAGGGTCTCAGGCACACACTGGGCTCACTGTTCTCCGCTCACAGCCAGTGGGCACCCAGTGGGAAACAGAGCTCCCTTTGATTTGACTTTAAACAGTGCCTTATGACTTGCGCTCGTCTAATTAGATTGACCAGGCTACAGAAGTGTGGGATAAGGGGGCACAGCGGTGGAGATGATGAGGGGAGGAGAGGAGGGAAAGCCCCCTGGGCCACTAACACTAGAATAGATTCCTAAAAACTATGCAGAAAATTGCATGTAAATAGATACAAAGAGGAGCCTATGGAGTCCCAATTAACCGCCGCTCCTTTATCGCTGCATTTGCACAGTGGCCACACTGATTTACAAAACAAAGACAGGCATAAATCATAATCTATTAAGAGTCCCCGATGACATCATGTTGTCTAATCGTCTTGGAGGGTAAAGTATGTGGGGTAAAACTTTAACCGACCACAACAGGGCATTTTGGGGGCTTGGCATGTGGAGGCGAATATCATGCACTCACAAAGTCATGAGGTCATATCAGACATAAGATCTTTGTTGCATGTTTTCCCATCTCTCTCTCTCTCTCTCTCTCTCTCATATTTCTTGTCATTCTCCACTGCACATTAATTAAAGAGAACTATCATTAAAAAACAGGTCACAAGAGGCTCGGCCTGGAGGCAAGCTGGTGATGAGGAAAAGTGCGTGTGTGTGTGTGTGTGTCGCCGCGTCTCTCGCAGCGCCACTCGTCGGGGCCCAGATGTTCTGGAATCTCCGCTGGCTGGCGGTTTGATCAGCCAGCAGTACAGTGGGGCGACACACAGTTCATGCCTGTTTTCACCACTCGCTGACGTCTCGACCTCGTCTGGAATGCATAGCAGCTGTCCCTCCTTCGCCCATGTAACCAATGTCTGGCTGTTCGCAAAATTAGGCCTCCCTATGTCTTTTTTTTTCCTGTCTTCCACTTTTTTTATCTTCTCCTCTCTAAAGAGAGAGCAGGCAAGAGAGAGAGAGAGAGAGAGAGAAAGAGAGAGAGAGAGGGCAGACAAGAACTCTATGCTTCTCCTTCTGATTGAATTAGGCCTATAATAATCTCTCCCTCCCTCATACACTCTTCTCTCTCATTATAGATTATGTCTTGACTGTACTTTAATGCATCACTGTTATTATTTTAAAAGTTTGACAATTCGGGAAGAACCTAAATGGGTCTCAAATAGTGATTTAATTATGTCAAGCGGTCCTGGTAAAAAGTAGGAATCAAAGTATGTGCTGTTTGTTGCAGCTGACACATTAATAAGTTACTCACCTTGCTCAATACTGAAAGCAAGGTACCAGAGCTCAGAATAAACTTTTTTTTTTTTTTTTTTTTTTTTTACAGTCTCACGTAAGATAGTTAAACTACTGTCAGGGACGGCTTGCACGGTACACTCAAAAATAAACCCTGCAGTTTCATAATGAAAATAAGACCTGAGCAAGCTGTCTGAGTGTACACTTTGCCCCCGACTGCAGGGCTGCCTTGGCCTCCACTGAACTCATTTGTCTTTTAAGCAGTGTTCGATAGAGCGAAATCTTCAGTGTTGCAAACGGTTGCAAACTGAGATGGGGCCGGGGCTCAGACAGTCTGGGCTTTGATGTGAAGGCAAAGGCGAAATGTGGCGGTTTATTTAATATGGATCGGGTGGAGTTTGTCTGCACTTTCGAACCGTTTGCGCCCCTCCCTCGCCATCGCTTTCATCAGCCCTGCCCCAGCCCGCACTTGCCCACACAGACTTGAACCTGCTTTGGTACTAAATCCACCATCAAAGACACTCAACACCCCCTGGCCTGCGAGCTCGCATGAGGCACTCCAAAAACTAGAGGGGCCCTGCTTATATAGTGAATATAGCTGTGATAGATAATTTGCTAAATTCCACTTGCTTTCATTTGAATCCTGCTTTAAGTGAATCGGTTTTGTCCTTTTGTTTGCTTTGTGAAGCAAACTCTCAACCAACAATCCCAGTGTGCTTATATTTTATTGCATTTACTATGTGTCTCAGAAAACTGAATTTAAGTGAATAATCTAGTTGAAGATTTGAAAATAAATGCGAAATAGATGACATTACTATGTAAAATGGCCTAATGGTGATATTAGCTGTAGTGCACAGAGTAGTCATATCTCCACGGTGAATGATCCATATGAAAGTTATCTGTGGGAGAGCTAATGTACAGTGTGTATCCATTAGTGAGAGAGGTTAGCTCAGATCTAGACAATCTCTAGTAAATGATGAAGTCCTGATAGGATTTCAATGCCAGGGAGTCCCATTAGCTACAGCACGGTCAGTATGTACTGAGAGCTCCAGCATCCGCAAGCCATCACCTTCCACATTAGACAGTGTGGGTCTGTCCGCAAAATGAGTCCCATCCATTTGGCTCGTGGAAAGTGGGAGTGGGTGTAAATCACAAAGAAGATTACAGCATTCACATCTCACTAACAAGGCCGAGAGTAAAAAGAGCATCTACAGTGAAAAGCACGAAATGAAAAACAAATTTTCTCTTGTTAATGTATAGTGGGAATAATCAATCTGTCTATTCTAAGAAGCGCCGGTGACGTGAGACTGATGTGTAGTCTAGATGTACAGTAAAAGGTATTGATCAGCTACTCCCCCTCTAGCCATTGTATGAGTAATGGACACGAGTGGAGTGTTGAGTGCGACGATGATATTTTCCCCCTGGGATTCTCACTGAGGAACTGCGCGCCCTCCCTGCCCTGCCCTTGCAACCATCTCCCTTCCCAACGAAAAGGTTCAGCACCTCAGGCATCTGGGGTATGAACACACACACACACACACACACACATAGACAGATACATGCATACACACATGAACCAAATTAGCAGGCTCCTTCGCCTGTGCGCCAGAGCGAGGGCGTGAAATTGGGATTTTTGCGGCCAGGGCCGAGGTCTGTAGGAACGATGGGGACGGGAAAAGCAGGGCTGGGCAGGGCAGGGCAGGGGTGGGTAAGTTAGCAAGGGAGCGTCTCGGGTGGGTGAGGGGTGGCTGAGTAGGGGGATGAGTCATTGGCTTGTAATATGAGCCCATCACAGGACAAGAGAACAGGGGGGTGGGTGTAGGTGCAGGGAGAGAGAGAGGGAAAGAGAGAGATACGAATGAATGGGAGTTCTCATAAAGCTCCCTCTCTTCTCCCTGTCTCTGGCGTGACATCACAGTGGGATCGGTGCCATCTCCCAGCCTCTGGCAGAGACTTGGTTCATTCATAAACCCTGAACTGCTGCCTCCGCTCAGAATGATGCAATGATACAAGCAAAGCAGGCAACCAGACCCAACAAATAGGAGACAATATGCTTTCTATCTGGCGATGCAGCTATAAATAGTCCTATGGTGTGGGTGTGGGTGTGGGTGCTAGGAAAAGTGAGTGGGTTTGGGATTAAAATGAGGATGGCATCTAAGGGGCTATTCAAAGCCGGGGGTTTTGGAAAGTGAAATACTTTCGGGTCATCAAGCGCTGATTTATCTGTCTGAATGCCTATAGATCTGGCAATTCATGCCTCTCTCTCTCTGCTTCTCTCTGCAGCAGAGTACATGGGAGGGCTTTATTTATCAATGCAAGAGTCCATTTCCTGTGGCTAAGTTGCCACTTCCTGTAGGGAAGTGAGGTGAGCTGTGGGTTGAGGTGAGGGTCAGTCATTTCATATCCACCACTAAGGCATCGCGCTCTTGCCGAACATCTCTGCATGCATATAGGCACATATCATTGGGTTCACAGCAAGGTGTATGGAAAAGGGGACAGGGTCTTGGCTAGTTGCCAGGCAGTCATAATTAGCCCTTTAAGCCAGACCAGTCTACCCACAACGAACCAGAGGTGACGGTGGTATCTGAGGGAGTCTTTGATGGAGATCCCTATCTGGCCCCCTGGTCTGAGAACGCAGGGTCATAAACCCGGCGAACATGAAGGGGAACCATTCAGCGCCACAGGGTGATAAAGTGGTGGCTGGGGGCTGCAGTGAAGGAGGAGGAGGAGGAAGGGGGGGGGTGGCAGTCTGGTTTTGAGAGGGCTGCTTGTTCAGCCAGCCGCTTCACTGTTTAGATTTCCATCTCAATGCCAAGGACCAGGAATAGAAGTCGTGTCCGTGCTCCCATCAGACTAAAAAAGCCAGACCAGATGATCCAGACCAGAACCGAGCCCGCTCCAAACCAAGAGAGCGCTCAATGGAAGACGTCTCAACGCGCAGGCCAGGCCTATCCCAGCGTCCTACACAACAGTCCTGAAACACTAGCTTTATTCTTAGACCTCCACCGCTGTCTTTTGGCCGCCCTCTCCAAGCGCAAGCCTGTGGTGATGTAAGTGGCTGTATGAGGGGAGGCCACTGCTGCTGACAACCGTCTTTGGCCATGAAATCAAAGTGTTCTCCAGGATCATCACCACCACAGACACACAGGCTACTGAAGTAGACACTAAGTGAGACTAATGCCCCATAGCTGCCTCTTCTTTTTTCTTTCTGCCACTCTCTCTATCTCTGAAATCATATTAGCTTATGATGTGAAAGTGCATTAACTCTTCTATATTGTTTATGCCAATGTCTCAGCTCTTGATATGGCATTACCTCTAAGTTTGAACCGTTCCCCAGCCATGCCATCACAAACAGAGGCTAAATGTATTTTTGCTAAAAGCCTGGTGGAAATTCCCTCCTTTCGACAGAAATGAGGGAAAAAAGAAAGCAAAGTGCTTCTAGAAGAATTTAGCTCTTTGCTGCTGACTGAAACGCCTACACGCCTTGTTGCTCTGTGATCTTTAACAGTGCAGAGTTGAAAAGGCCTTTTTCTTTTTTTTTTTTACATATGCTTTAACAAGAAAAGATTGAGCAATAATAATGTGCTCCTGACAACTGCCCATTACACAACATAATATACCAATTCAAATCTGCAGATAAAGATGGCAGGCAAAGACTATGGGTTTAAACCAAGCACACAGTTAAACCCATGAAAATACACTAAAATGTGCTATACTGGGGAGTACAGGTGGTGCTAGCTTAGCCATGTGTATGCTAGCTGCCCTCCCAGGCTCCATCCCTGTTGTAAACAGATAGGGGATGCTCTGGGGGAACTGTTTAGGCGTTAAACCAAACACACGACATATCTGACAAACAGTTTACTCTCTCTCTTGCATTTTTTCCACAAAACACCATGCCTGCACCATTTTTCAGTCCAAACTGCTACATTCCACAATGAGCAGGTTCTAGGAATGAGCGTGAATTATGTGAGATAGAATAAAGCCAAGGATTCACACGCATTAATGGTGTATTTATTCATTCTACCATTCACTCCTTTTTCGACACCATAAGCATGTAAGTCTTGTAATCCCTGGATCTAATTATACATCATACATCTAAACGCTTGCTGCTTGTTTGAAGGCAAGCTATGGGCGACAGATGGATATTTGATAAATAAATTCCCCTCAGACCACAGTGTTTTCATGTTGCATGCCTCACATTCCACCTCTGTTTTACAATCGCTAATGTGCTTCTCACAGCTTTTTTGTTTTCCTCTAATGCGACCAAAAATTACTTGTGGTCCAAGTGGCGAAATGGTTTCAGCTCAAGTTGATGAATTGCCACTCTATTTTAAGCTTAGGGTATTGCATTTGTAGTCATGATGCTTCGCGGCTGATAGGAGCAGAAAACATAGAACATCTGGCTACATCTCTTTAACTTTAACTCTTATCTTAATCAAAGATATGTGTTTACTTTTCCGCTCTGAGGAGTAACGCTTTGGTTGAATGTGCTGATCACGAGATGCAACCATGGATTGATAACTGTGGAAAAGTACAACTCAGCTGTTTTGCAACGAGATGGAGGTTTCCCAAATATGTGTATGTGAACACTCACACGCTCACTCAGTCACTCACAGATTAGCTGTGACTCACTCCATCAAAGAATGACTGGACATCAGGGTATAACGCGGTGCTCCGTTTAATACGTGATTGTTCACGATGGAAGCGATGACCCTGGCTTGAAAAATTCCTGTTCATTTACTCAACATTTATCATTCTTGCCGTGCAGCTTCCCATAAAACAAACACTGGTCTGAGGCAGCACGGAGAGCCTCCCTCTCTCCCTCATGGACACTTGTGTGACGCCAAAGGATAATATCCCTCCACCGTTTCTGTAAGGGAATGGTGCCCAAGCCAATTTCCTATTATGTGCCTTGGTCCTTGGGCCTACAGCAGATACCTAAAGTAACTGTAGTCAGCAAAAAGGCGACTCATTCCAAGCTGGAACAGATTCAGATACAGGGGAGGCCCGGCAAAGCAGGCAAAGCAAAGGAATCCAGCTGTTGTTACTCTCGTAGCTTCGACACCCTTTACCGAGTACCATTCCTCGACCTCCCCAGAAACACATGTGCCTCCAATTTGACTGCGCGTCACTGAAGCGCAGCTCACCATGAGCGCCACTGAGTCGCACCTACACACTGGAGCCCGCCTCGCAACCCCAAAAAAAAAAAAAAAAAACACTCTTCCTTATTGTTCTTCGCTTTGATGGGCAAATCTGCCAAAATTGTCAATACACGTCTGAAGCAGTGGGGTTGACACACATAAATTCTGTGGCTGTGGGACTTTTGTTCACCTGATTACAAAAGCAGCACGCGACGCACGCTGACTCGGAAAACAGGTGGTCCGCAGCAAACGGACACAAAAGGGAGGAGGGAAAAATGGAAAGAAAATCAGGATCACGCACTCAGCGAAATGACTGACCTGGCCTCGTTCTGAGTGGCTGAACAGCAGCGGCGAGGCAAACCCGCCGTCTTCCAGGGCAGTAGACTGATTCTTAAAGCAGGCGTGTTACTAAACTAGCCCAGTTTCCGTTCCATTATAGGAAACACAGCTCCCAAATGTGGAACCATAAAAAACAAACAGCAACAGAGCAAGGAGACCAAAATAGTTGTAACGCACTCAGGACGACGCTGAAATGCGTGGGCGGGTGCGGAGCCATTTTGGAGCAGCGTCGAGTCCATTAGGGTTCATGGGACTGGTTATGTGGGGGGGGGGAGGCTTGCGGTAGCTGAAACTAGTTAGCCAGCCAACCAGTCATTCAGGCACAGAGTCGGACAGCCAGTGGCGTGTGGTGCAGCAGGCGTCTGCTGCTATGACTCAGGGATTACAAGCAGGGAACGGCTGTCAATGAGACACAGGGCACACACCAGGAAGATGCTACACACCACATCAAGGACCAAGGTGACGTGAGAGAAACTCATGTGGTCAACAGAGAAGATGGAAACTGAGGAAGAAAGGGGAATGGAGGGGGAGGAAAATTGAAGGAGAAATGGAGTGAGTGGGTGGGTGAATGAGTGAAGAGAGAAAAAAAAATTCAAGCTTGTTAATGCCTTATTTCCCAAGGCCTGGAGTGTATTTTCCTTTGTTTTGGTTGCCGTTTTTCTGTGGAATGTGGGTAAAATGAGGAGCCGTGGCAGACTGATTGCTGTGAAAGGCGCTCTAATCATTCTGATCTCTAATTATTTTTGCACATAGCTGGGACTATTCACCACCGTCATATGGGTCACACCTTGAAATTCTCTCTCTCTCTCTCCCTCACTCACTTTGGCACTTTGTCTCTACCTCTGTCTTTATTCTTCCCTCGTTTTCTCACTATCTCTTCATCTCTCCCTCTCCGTCTCTCTGCCTCCAACTCTCTCTCTCTCTCTTTCTCCTTCCCACTCCATATGCTTACTATTTAGCGCACTGTTGTATCTGGTGCTAACACGCCTTGTTTTATGACTAAGCTTTATAAGGCAAAATTAAGGCATGTAGTCACCAGGGAAGCATCCAGATAGGGCCCACGCAGCATAATGGCTTTCTGTTTATATGGGCAACACTGCAGACAAGGGGATGAATGAAGGACAAATGAATGAAACACTGCCTGAATGTGGTGGGGGATAACCCATTTGATGTGACACAGTGACATTGCTTGAGCACTGTGGGAAGGAAAGACGAGGTCATTGTGAAAAGGGACAGATATCCACTTCACTTTGACCAGCCTAGCCTATTGAAAAGTCTATCCAGCATGAGGATGTGTGGGGCCCATTGAGGACATTGGTATCTGCTCCCCTCTGGGTCCAACCACAGCCTGGCATGTAGACACAGCCTAGTCAAACACCGCCTAATGACATACGGGCAAGGCACTAAACACTGGACCGACCGACGGGGTTTTGATCTGGTAAACCAGATCGTCCTCACTTTGACACAGAGCATATCGGATAAAAAACGGACCTGTTTGCGCCGTTTGGCCCGATGCATCGACGGCCCACATCAGAGGCGGCTGGATCACCCAAATGGTGTTTGCACAGCTGCCAGGCAGCCATGCGCACTCAAACATGGGCATATATTACACAGCGCTACTGAAGGAGTGCTGACACCAACAAACCGGAGCAAAAAAAAAAAAAAACCCAAAGCTTATGTAACAGTCTCTATCCCGGGAGAAACTACACCTTACCTCACCATATCAATGTGAGGGCACCTTGGGAGAGAAATGTGATCGAGGCCTTTAAAGAGGCGTTTGTGTGGCACGGCCTTTTGTCTGCATGTGTGGCATGAGTGGTAAGAGCTGGAAGAATCAGGCATGCCAGTTATAACAAGCAACAGCGTTTTAATCAGATAAAAGTGAACCTCCCTCTGTCTCTCCTCCTCTCCTTCTTTGCTTGCATGCATCCCACCCAGCAGGGCATGCTCGCAAGCATTCCTGTCAGTCACTGAACCCTGACCTTCAGGCCTGACGAACAGAGCGGGAACCTTAAAGAGGGACAACTCACTCAAGGCTGCAGCAGACATCTCCTTCCACTGTAAATGATTGACGGCAAATAGACTCTGTGGAATTTTAAATCTATGTTCTTGGCTAATCAAAAACTCTGTTGCTTGAATTTTAATAGCTGACAATTATAATGTCAGCGGTAAGGAAGAAGAAGAAAGAAGCTCATATTTTTATCTGCCTTGAAAGTGGCCATTATTTGGCAATCCAAACCCTCCCATCTTGAGAAACCTTCTCCCTTATCTTTGCAACTTCTTTCTGCCGTGGACAACTTGTTATGACTATGTTACGCTTTGAATAATAAGCTACCCTGTTCTGCGTTGTGTTGAAGCACTACCAACCGCTGCGTGTGTCATGAGTTAACTACTGTAACACACCGAACAGAAGAACTAAAGTTTTGGTGGAACGTTAGAAGCCTTGTTTGGGTGCACCTCTGACCCTGGCGGTGTGTGAGCGCTTTAAAAGGAATTACATCAGTTAGAAAGACAGAGGAGGCCTTGGGTAAGCTGACACTGACTTCCTTCACAAAGGAAAACAAACAATACAGTGAGGTGGGCTTCAAACCGCTCGAGCCTTTCGTTGTTATTGGTAGTGTGTGTGTGTGTGTGTGTAGATGGTGGGAGGAGCGCATGCTAAACTCAAAAATACCAACATCTATAGTTCCCATGATGCCAAAGCTCTGCGCTTGTTGAAAACCAAGTAGCCATGTCCACTGGGAGACTTACTACTTTCACAATCCACGGCCTAGAAATCATCAAACACATCCTGGCTTTGTATGGAGTACTTAACCCTTGCAGCAAGCGCTAGACAAAGACCCAGTCATGTTCCCTAACACCTTATATGCCCGGATCACAGAAGAGCAGGAATTTTATTGGGATCAAAAGAGGAAAAGGAGGCCAAGGTTATCTGCAGGGCACTTATCTTGTAAGCGCAGGACACCTAGCAGTGAACAGAGCAGTGTGTGTGTGAGCATGTGCACGCGAGCGAGCGAGAAAAGGTGTGTTTGTGTGAAACTGCGAGTTGCTCCTTGGCAGCCTCTGCATGACCCAAGTGCACACAGTAGTGAGTTTAAGCAGGACCTAGCATTACGAAATGGTTTTGCAAGATAGTGCTACGCTTTGGCAACTTAACTGCAGCTGTCAGCAGTTTTTATGCAAGTTTGTGGGGTGAATGGGTGTGTGTGTGTGTGTTTGCGTGCGTGGGTGTGTGTCTGCCAGTCTTCTGTAGGTATTGTCAGTGACGAGAAGGGAGCTCAAGTGCGGCACAGCCCATGTTAGTCTTGTAGCGGGTAAAGTTAGCCTCTCATTTGCATGATGTAGCAATGCACTACCGCTATAAGTGTCTTGAAAACACACAGGCCGCAAGCAAAGGGGACGGTCTATACGGTAATTAGAAAAGTTGCTTAAATGAAAGTCAGCCAAACACGTCGGCAAAGTGTAAAATCAGTTTGTGTAAATAGTGTCACAAAAAAGGGAAGTGAAACCACAGCAGGGTTTAAACTCAGATGCAAACACAGCTCGTGTGGGCTTCCCTCTCTGTGCCCCGGACAACCCCCGGAGCAAGCCAAGTCTTCCAGTCAGCG
>OMLF01026372.1:0-15561 GCA_900302615.1 Holocentrus rufus | reverse complement strand
GCCTTCCTCTCCCCTCTTCCTTTTTCAAGCTTTTTGCGCAACTTCTTTGCCTGGTTCACATTCTACTTTTGTTTAATTTCTCCTTTATTGCTGCACTGAGGCCTTTCTCACTGTCTTTCTGCCTCTCGGTACTAGAATGCTAATACCTACAGTATGTCTTCACCTCTGCATAAGGGACTGACGTTTTGATTTTCATTACAGTTTATTTACTTTTTCATACGTCAAGATACTTTTTACACTTTTGCCATTTTTCTTTGCTTTTCCTTTTTTTTTTTTCTTTTTTTCTTTCACGTGCACCCTGCTCCCTTGCACCTCTCGTTCCCTCACCGCTGAAGCTCACCACATTTTTGTTTTGCCTTTCTTGCAGTACTTTTCATTCTCATTTTCTTGTTTGGACTCATTCATTTGTTTTTAAAATGTTTAACATTTTTTTGCAACAACTGATGATGCTGGTTGACCAACAGACACACACACACACACTAGCATCGTGGTGCATTGTGGGATAGTGGATGTTTTGTTTCTGGCACATTATTTCTGGAAATGTTCTGCATGGAAGAATTTTAATCAGTTACTTTGCAGCATAGCACAGTTTTAAATCTATTTCACATTTTATCTCAAATGCTTCGACTGTATGCATTGCAGTAAGGTAACTAGTAACTGAGTTAGTCCTTCCACGTTTCAGGAGAGTTTAAAAACTTTTAAGTGAGCATATGTAATCTTTATTAACAGTTTCTGAGTATTAGATGTCTAATGTTGTCTGGTAGTGGACAGTACACTCGTCTTTATACTCTAACGGGCATGAACTTCAAGACGCCTCACTAAAACGGAGCCCTTTTCACGCCTCCTCACATTTGCCTGAGAAGGATCACTGGGTGCTGAATGCTCTTTGATCTTGGTTTTGATCACATGACTTCATGAAAATGATCAGTGGTTTGTCTAATGCAACGTGATGCTTATGCAATTGAATTTTTTACATAAACACACAAAAAAAATCTATGCAAGATATTGACAATTTTGATGAAAACCCAAAACTAAGATTTCTACCAGCCATGTTACAAAATAGTTGACCATTCAAGTGGTCCACTGCATGAACAAAGCATATTTGTAGCATATTCTTAGATCCCTTGATAATTTTATTCTTTCTTTCTTTGCCTCTCTATTGAAACTTCTCATTCCTACCCTTCTGTTCCATCCTTTGTTTCTTTCCCTATTTCCACTTTCCTGTCTTTTTTGTTTGTTTGTTCCCTTTCGTCCTCTTCCTTCCTGTCCACTCCTCTATCCCTTTGCTTGCTCCCTCTCGTCCTTCTTTCACATTGTCAGGAGGACCCCCTGGCCCCTGTGACCTCTGACCCCCAGTCTTTGAGCGTATCAGTGCCATCAGGTGGCGGAGCAGGAAGTGCAAGTGAGGAGGAGGGGTCAGGTAAGGCCCAGCCCAAACGCCTCCATGTCTCCAACATCCCTTTCCGCTTCAGAGACCCGGACCTCAGGCAGATGTTTGGGGTAAGAGACGCATTTCTCCCTCTATGTAATCCATTGGATTACACAGTTTATGCAATTTTTGTACACTGAAGTAGAATGAAATTATCTTCTCTGTATATAGGTAAAATCTCATTATACTAATAAAAAACTCCTGACATTTTTAGCAATTCGGCAAGATTCTGGATGTAGAAATCATCTTCAATGAGCGGGGGTCAAAGGTGAGTATCAGAAATATTATCCCATCTGAAACTGATTTGAAAATGATTTAACACTGAAGTAAAAGAAATAATCAACATGTTCATTCAAACCTGCAGGGCTTTGGGTTTGTGACCTTTGAGAGTGCGATGGAGGCGGACCGAGCGAGGGAAAAACTGAATGGGACGATCGTGGAAGGGAGGAAGATTGAGGTGAGAGAGAATGTCCTGCCTTTAGTCATTTTCTCCATTGCAACACTACATAAACGATGTTTAGCGTTGTCTTCGCCCTGTTGTTTGTCTCCCAGGTTAATAACGCCACCGCCAGAGTCGTTACCAAGAAGCCCCAGACGCCTCTGGTGAATGGTGAAGTTTCAAGTAAGACACATTATTATTTGAAACACATTTCATTTTGGGAACAAAGGGGTGGCTTTTACATCCTGTGTTAAACACATGGAAAACAAGTTCTTTATTTTTTCTTTCTGTGTAGCTTCAGCATGGAAGATCAACCCTGTGATGGGGGCTATGTACGCACCTGAGCTCTACACAGGTGAGGAAACTTCCCTTAGAAATACTGCTGCATTATTGTTATGACATTATAAGCATTGTCCGCCTTACTCTTTCTATTATTTGTTCTTTGTCTCCCTCCCTGTTCCTTCAGTTGCCAGTTTCCCGTACCCTGTAGCAACTCCCACCCTGGCCTACCGGGGCTCTGCGCTGCGTGGCCGAGGCCGAGCCGTCTACAACACGATTCGTTCTGCTGCAGCCACACCCGCTGCTGTCCCTGCCTACCCCGGGTGAGACTCCCTTTGTCCAGCGACCAGTGACTGGAAGACATTCATTTCATTCATGACAAACCATTTCAATCTTGTTTTTTATCTTTCATCAGGGTGGTATATCAAGATGGGTTATATGGCACTGAAGTCTATGTAAGTAGCCAAATGTTTCCCACTATTTACTTTTTAAAAAATGAATAGAATAAATTTTCCAGTTGGCTGTTTCTGTATTGATATGATACGATTTTTGTCCAATCAGGGTGGCTATCCTACAGCTTACAGAGTGGCTCAGTCAGCCTCTGCAGCCACAGCGGCCTACAGTGATGGGTAGGTTAATAAGCTTTACATATAGTCAGAAATATGTGCTATAAAAAGGTCAGAGGTGAAAACTTGTGCACATTAGCTTTCTGGATACATGTTGGTTTTCATATCTGAACATTTTTTTTATGTTTGTTCCCATATTACATGACACATCAGATGTGAAAATGTCACTTCAAAGGTTAAGTGCTGATTCTCCATGGCAACGTTTTTTCCCCACATTTTCACCGCCATTAAACATATTTGATTCTCTTGTAAAAACTTATTTAACATGTAAAGAAACATTTCAGCAATGAAAATGTCATTTTCACATGAGGAATCATACATTTCTTATGTCCACATATGAGAACACGTGTTCTTTGGAATCGTGGGTTTTCACATGAACTTTATTTTGAAAAGGGCAAGAAAAAAAAAAGATACGGCAATGGCATACAGTCTGAATGAAAAAACTCTGCACTACTCAAAGTTACAGGAATTTTCACTTGTAACATTCATAATATGATGAATGATGACACTTTAATTATAGAGTTCACCTTTGAGTACACATTTCTCTGGCAACACTGGCATCCTCAGTGCCATGCTTTGCTTATCTAACTTCTAAGATAAATGGACTGTCATGACATTATGTGTGACGTTCATATCTGTGATTTGTGTTTTCACCAGATATGGACGGGTTTATGCCACAGCTACAGATCCCTATCACCACTCAGTTGGACCAACAACAACATATGGAGTTGGTACAATGGTGAGTACAGTAGAAAACCCACACTGCCTCCACCAAGAGCATCAGATTACATTTTATAGGGATTAATGGAAATGGGGATACTTGTCATATTCTGTAGGAACTCACGGCCTTTTCTCCTCTGCTTGAAATTTTTAGGCCAGTTTGTACAGAGGAGGATACAACCGCTTCACCCCTTACTGAGTCACCTGGTGGGAGAAAAGACGTCTCTCTTTAACTCTGGGACTGGCTGATCCACTGACGCTGCAGGACAGGTTATGAGATCCTCACGCTTTGGAAACATGGAGAAGGTGTTGCCTCCTGTCTCCATGACAACCTGTCTTTGAGAGACTACACAGACTGTACTTGTAAATACTGTAGGATCCATTTACTAGTCATTCAACCAAAGAATACTAAGTACATGGAGGAGGATGTTCTCTAATTTATAGGCAGTTGCTTAAAACTTTTACGTAACAATTGACTGTTGTTTGCAAAAATTTAAAGAGCATTGCTGTGGCCTTAAAAGCTCTTTTCCAGAAAGGTCCTGTCAGTAGATTGCAGACACTGCATAAGAAAGTGAAGTCGTTGGCGGAGACTGGTTCAGGTGCAAAATACTGTGAGAGATTTTTGTGATTAATATTAATATCTGAGATTTTTAAGTTTCACGGGTCAAACTGTACAACAAAAGAACATTTTGTACAATGTTAAATGACTTATTTTTGATGACACAGGCTTTTGTCAAAGAATTAATAGCTCTACCTTTGTGTATGTGTGTATGTGTGTGTGTGTGTATGTGTGTGTGTGTGTGTGTGTGTGAGCATATGGGTGAGAGTATGCATTATTCAGTTAGAGAGACAGCTATGACACTGATATTATTATATTACTATTACTCTTTACAGATTGAAATGTGACAAATTTAGATCTAAAGTTTGTCTGGATGTAGTTGGAATTTCATTTGTTTTTGCTTTTCTCACAATCTACCTCTCTGACATTTTTAACTTTTCATACAGCTCTCACTATTCTTCCTGTATACTTTTCTATATATGGGATGCAAATCACTGACTCTGTAAAGCCACGTTTCTTTTCTCTTCCTCTTTTCTGTCCATTTAACCTAAACTAACATGGTCTATCTTTCTGTTATTATGGTTCTGTAAATCATTGTCTGACGAGCCTGTTGCTGTTCTTGTGCTTTCTGTTTTTTCTCCTGTCTGTCAAGTGAGATAAAGCAAGATTATCTGGGAAAGGGGTTTGGCTGAGCTCTTTTCCTGCCCTCCTTCATATTCATGTAGTTACATAACATAAATATATGGGCGTTGCAGCAAAAAAGAAAAATTTTAGTGCTGGCCTCACTTGATGAATTGTAGAGTGAGCAAAATATTCATTTGAATCCTTCAGTATGACACCAACTCTAGTGCCCAAAATGTTGATATATACTAGTTAAAAACCTTATAAGTTGCTTTATCTCATCTTGCATTATGTTTCTCTGATTTCTCTTTACTTCCTCACTCAAAACTGTTGAGTAACCTCGTCTACTGTTCGTATTAATGCATTCTTGTAGGCCATTTCCTTATTTCTGCTACACTCTTCACTGCTGTATTTATTAAATCTAATCATTTTACAGTCTGTTGTTGTTTTCATTTCTCATCTCCTTCCCTTTCACTGTGTCCTTTGACTTTTTTTTCTGCTTCTAAGCTCCCCTATTACAAAACAGGCCCAAATTAGAGCCTTGAATGCACATGTAAATAATGACTTTCCTGGTTAACAAATATCCACAGTTGATAAACTCTGTCACATCAAATGTGTCTGCATCATCCTGATCACCATTTCAAAGGCCTCATTTAGACACTGAGGCAGCTTCTATCTTGCAGATATTTTTCATACTTTTTCCTTCTATTCTAGTTCTCTTCTATTTCTGCTTCTTTACCTATTTCAGCTTAATGCTTTTTCCTTTACAACCTTTTGTCTATCATTTTATGTTTCTTTTCTCCTCATTTCTCCTTCTGAATATCATGCTTCATATATCTGAACATCATACATCAAACCACAGGATGTAACATGAACTAACCCTTTACATACACAGCATCTTTTGTCTGTCATCTTTGATCTACTTCCTGCACAGTGTAAATCTCTAGTGTAATTTTATGACCTTGTTTTTAATTTAGGCCATAACTGACATTGCATAAAATCCAAATCATGTTTGCGGTAAATTTCTCTGCTCTTATCTTCATTGTTTCTTTTTCTATCCCACTTCGATTTAGATTTTCTCTGAGTGATTTTAACCTTTCTCCTTCGCTTGTGACTTTTCTTTTTTTGCATGCTGCATAATTTGGCTTTCCCTGTCACCTTCATTCTGCTTCTTCTGCTACTACAGCTTTATTTTCTGTTCTTTTCTTGTCTCTTTATGTTCCTGTGCTTTACTGTTTCTTCCAGACTCAGTCTTGAAATTATTTCAAAATTATTCTGGAGCTGCAATTTTTTTTTCAGCTCTACTTTTGCTCTTTTCATTTTCCTCTACAGTTGTTCTTGCTCTTCATCCTTTCATTTATATGGTTTCCTTTTTCTACTTTTTGTTCGCAGTATTTCTTCACTCTGCTTAAAGCCTTTCACTTTTTTCCTTCTTGCATGCAATGCCTGCAAATTCTATTTGTGCCACATTTCTCCTTCTAAATTCATTTGATTTCATTTTTGCTTTGTGCTTTTTCAACAAATGTTCCTTTTTCATATTGTATCAGTTTTCAAGCTTTTTCTCATCTCCTTCACTAGTTCCTGCTTCTTAATCTTCCCTTTCACCTTTAAACTTATCTGAATATTTTTCCTTAATCACAAAACTATTTTTCTCCAACTACTCCATCTGACTTTTCTCTTCTTTTGAAATCCATTGTCATATACCTCAGTCCTGTGGGAGCTAAAATGAAAATGGAAGGTTGCAGGAAAATCACTGCATCAAACTGATTTATCATTTCTGCAGGTCTAACAGTGTCACAGGTGTCTCTCCTTGGCTTAATCCAATTTTGATGAATTCACAATAAAGTCTGTGAATGCAATCTCTGCCTGTCATTTCACACTTTCACACTTTCACACTCACATGCATTTTCTTATAGCTGAATTGTGTTCCTGTGTTGTTTCTGTCATGCATTTAGCTCTAAATCCATAAATCAAATCCCACAGCATGCATTATGAGATTCAAAAACAAAAGAGGCTCTTTATATTTTTATTGGTTCTTCAAAGAGATTATGTATACATTATTTACAAAATGGCAGTTTGTCATATCAAATCTGTAGAGGTGTGAAAATGGGGAAGGGGAGGGGGCAATGCCATTAAACCTTCAGCTTTAGTTGTTAGTTAGCTGAAACAAACTATAAAAGCATTGCAGACGCAATACAATACTTACTAGTGAGAGTGGCTAGCTGCACTCAGCAAACACTGTCACTAACATACTTAACATAAAGGAAAACAAGGATGAGAGGAGAACAAATAATGGTTAGAAATTTGTAGGAGAGAGCAGGAAATGGGAGGGGAAGGCATGCAGGTAAGAATCAGCAAAGACGGAGAAAGTGAGAACAGAGAGAAGACAAGAATTTCTAATGGAAACAAGTCAAATTAAATGGTGAAAAATAAATACAGCTGAAGTGAGGGACATGGGAGGTCTTCCAGTGCCAAATATCAAGGAAAGAGTTACAAAGATTGATGAGATATACAGTGCATGGGAGCAAAAAAATTAAGTAAATACTGGAAAAAATATGACTGGGGCATCAGAGGAAAAACATTCAAAATTAAAATGTATGCTGTTAGTTGTCTGGAGAGAAATTTTTACTGAAAAATAAAAAAAAATGCAAGTATTCTGTATTCCCATTGCTGAAAAAATAGATGTACACATTTAAACCCTGTGTAAAAAGGTTCCAACATTTACACAAGCCATCTGAAACAGCCATCAGTCGACATAACCCGTCGCATGTGAAGCAATAAGGCCAATTCAACATGGGAGCACACACAAACACGGTTGCAAAATATCAAGACAGCCTGCCTAAATGAGGCCACATACTTCCAAAACCAAAAAATAAAACAAAAGAAAAAAAAGGTTACTCTAAATGTCTTGAGAATAAGAACATTAGATATTCTGTGTGTCCAGACCCATTTAGAGATGCTGAGCGACCAATTCCCAAAACTTTACAGTAAATTACAGACCTGATCACAGCGCGTCCGTTCATCTATGCAAACATACAGACATACCGAGTTGTATCAATATACTGGGGTAAAAAGAAAAGTTTTAATTTAATTAATATCATCGCAAACTCTCACCAGTAAATAACTGTTGAGGTGTTTATTACTCAAAAATACAAATGCATCTGGGCAAACAGAATACCACAAATCCATGCTGACTTTTCAATCACCACACACCTGGTTTCAAAATTTAAACATAATGGGTATACTGTATCAAGGAAATACACGGTTTTAGATTTAGGTTAGCAGCAGATCACATTCGCAGCAAATTAAATAACATTTTACACAAACAAAATAATGTGAGGCTCCCATGTATTTTATCAGCAGTATAGCTTGAACCAAGCCTTGGATTGCTCACACTTGGCTCTCTCCGGCTGTCTTCTGGAGGAGGCTGCTGAGGATGTTCCCCCACTTCTCACTCCATTTGCTCCTGCAATGCAGTACTACAAACAGAAGAGTGAGAGGTCTGGTGGTGTGTGAGAGAAAGGTTTAGAGGAGGGGGAAGGGAATAGCAAAAAGAAGACAGGGATAAAGTCAATGGAGAGGGAAGAAGGAAAACATGTTGAGATCATCGTTTCGCTGAAAGTGTTCCACAATGAGCATAAATCAAAACAACAGCGATGAACCAAGTTTACAAAACTTATTCAACAACCCTGTTATCGAAATTGAACATTTTGTGGAAGGCCACACTGTGCTTTTATAGAATTGTACATGCTATGCATGATGGTCCCGTCTGTTAGTGAATTTCTAACAACCTTTGCATGAACCAAACACTAACTCTCCAAAACATTGACACTGAGTTTACCTTTCAAGCGTCAATATGGAAATGGTTATGGGACACACAGACTGTGGCAATGTGTCTCAGGGGCGGTGAGAAGACAAGTTTACAAATCAAGACTTTCTCACTATTTGAGTTTGACTAAATGGTGAATAACTATTCATGCAGCAGAGAGAGTACGCTCAGGGATCTCAAATCAAGATAAAAATTGTAAGGTGGGCAAAAAAGCTGACAAATCCATAACAGATATCTGGCAAAGATTTGGTTTGAGACAGCCAGTACAGCCTCTTGCATAAAACTGAGAATTAATTTACTGTAATGACTTTGTAAAGTAAACTATTAGAAATAGATTGTTTTCAGATTGCATTAACAGACATCAGTACTGGAAACCCCCTCCATAATATAATCACTGCAATAATGATAATGCGAAGATATAAGCAAAAAAATTCAATCCAGCAGACTTATCATAGCCTGTATACAAATTTACATATTTACAAAATGGTCAAATAGTTTTGTGCACCACAGTAAAGAAATATATATCACACTTACCCTTGTGTGAAAAAAAATTAAACTACACACTAACTGAAAAGAAATTAGCAATATCATACATTATTTACAAAAATATACTCTGTAGACAAACAAGCAAGTAGTTTTTACAGTAAACCTGCATCAACTCAAGCTGCAGTCATTTACACCACAAACTTTAACACCTCAGGCTCAAGATCTCTAGGCCAGCAGTTAATACTGTTGAAAGACTTGGAAACAACAAAGGGGAAAAAACTGTGCCGGACATATCAACTTATTTTTGTTTCATATTTCTGCACATTCAATTTGCAGTACCAATTGACTTAGTAAAAATAAGCACCAAAAAGAAGTCAACTGACAGTGAAACGTCCTGTTGGTTTGTATTCATGTAGGAGCATTTCCATGCTTGTTTTGAATTACTAGTTTTGTAATGACTATTGGAATTAATGTGATCTCAAAGTCATATGCAAATTCCTTCACTGAGCACATAACTGTACATTTATGAGAGATCCTGCCAACAGTTCAAGACATAGTGCTCTCCATCATCACAATTCATGTAGGTAATGTTCAACACTAGTTTTTAAGAGATCAACGGCCAAAACTCACATCAGAAAAATCTCACTTATCTACAATGCCACTGCCACTTAAGGAATATTCTATTGCTTTTTTTTGTTTGTTTTTTCTTTCCAATTATTGACCACACGCTATACATGCTGGAAATATGACTGGAACTGTCTGATTTCATTTAGAAAAATATGAGCAGAACTACTAAGTTAAGTTGGACATAAAGACCTACTCTACACTCATCTCACGTCTCCCTATTTATTGAAAACAGATTTCTGCAAAAGTGTAAAAACCACAAGTTTAGTTTTAAATACTTTACCATATGACATTCAGACAGCAGCACATATTTATTCATCCCTGGGATCTTACTCAGTCCACTTCTGGCAGAGAATGTTTAAAATCTGCATTGAAATCAATTTATTTGATCAAAATCTAACCGTTTATCCGTCTAACTTTGCGTTAAAAGCTGAATGCAGGTCCATAATTATTTTGTATTTTGAAATCACTCCAATGGGGAAGACCAATACTGCAGTCAAGAAGCACAAAAAAACAAAACCAAAAAAAACAAAAAACAAACCTTGTCACCTATGGATGGAAGCTAACCTTTATGTTATTCACACAGAGAAATGCAAGGCATATACAAAATCCCTTCAGTGCTGTTATCCAACTCCTTCCACAGCAGTCCCTTCTCTTACCAGGCATACATACGTGCTCTGCTAGGCTGACCAGAGCTGGGTGTAGCATACAAACCACTCTTCCCATTTCTTCATGGAGAAGCAACAGGGTTAATCTCCGGTGCTTCGTCAGGCAGAATTCATCTTCCGCTGTATTTGCAGACAGTCGTCCTCACTGCTTCTGTTTCTTTTTATTAGAAGCTGATGACATCTGGATGGCCAAAACGCTGGTGTTGATGACTCGAAGATGTGCTTCACCACTGCAAAACGCTGCCAAAGGAAGTGCTGACTGGGTTATCCAGGATTCCAAGCGCTGACAGGAACTTCTACCTGGGAATGACGGCAGCAGATTCCCTCTCAGCTGATGGCTGCATTGGGATCAGAAGTGGGACTCCAGCTCCAGGGTATACAGGATTGTGGAAGCCATCTTGATGATGAACACGCGCCTGCACCCGTTATTATACATAAAGTCAATGCGCATCAGATTGAGATGTATTGTAAACTACATATTTATGGGTGACCATTTCATAAGTGTGACAGCAAAGAGGTAGTGGACGAATTATTACTGTTGAACTAAATCAGGAACCAGACTTTTCAGTCCACAGCATTGGGAGGTATGGTTGGGAGGCAGGAACAGGAAGAACAGCCAATCGTAGATACTTTGGGGGAATAGGGGGCAGGACAGGACATACAAACCACTGCCTCTACTTGCTGGCATCTCCTCACATTGGCATAGGCTTACAGTCTCTGGAGGAAAACAAAGTTGACCTCAATCGCTGGGCTTGGCTGATGATGATGATGACCTGATGAATGACTTGAGGAAGAGCTTTCTTCGTTTCACGTTTTGGGTGACAAGGCTTGAATCTTCAGGAGTTTGGAGCTGTTGACTTGAGGAAGGAAAAAAAACATAACAGAACACTGTTAGCGTTGATATGTGAGGGTGGTAATGGATAGGGAACCATGAGGGTAAGCTCCTCCCTGATCTGCTTGTGTTACTGTTTGGCCTTACAGAGCTGGAATTACAGATCATTCCAATCTAAAATGCTCACTCATATTTCTGGCATAAACATCATAAATATCTTGAGAAATAAGCTGGGCACGAGGCTAAACTACAACATCTGAATGGTAGTGTGAGCAGACATTCTCCCTAATGTTTAAAATCAGTCCTTATCTTTGATTGTGGGAAGATTACATCTGTGTTCTGAAATCTACTCTTAGGTCTTGCAGTAGAGACAGCTAGTGTACATGTTTCTATTGGACTTTCAAGTACTACTCTCTATCTCAACTGACTGAGGTGTCTGAAGTGCAGTGCATTCATGTTAGAGGGTCCCTGCTGGTCCTTAAGTGTTTCCCTTTAATGAGCTTCCCCCCTCCCCTCAATCCCTCCCCCCTCAGGAGGCAGCCAAAACAGCTGAGCTGGCTTTGCAGTCTATCTTGTTGGGGTCAGAGGGGAAGAAGGTGACCCCTAGCCCAGTAAGAAAGGCCATACAGGAGTCTAAACAAGGGAAGCCCAGAGTGGACTGCACATACTGCACCGGCAAGTCGGGTCTAAACCTGTGGACAGAGGAAACAGAGGTACAGAGTTCATTGCTTAATAATTTGGACCTAAAAATTTTGTACCTTAAAATCTGTTTGGAGCATGGCTTACGTTTTGAGTATGGCCCGCAGTGCAACCTTTCTCTCCCTCTCTACAAACTTGTCAATAAGGTAAGAGGCCATGCGTGGGGCTCCCAGGTACAGCTTAAAGAAACGGTGATAGTTTCCTAGAGCCCAGGCGGCGCGGAGTGCAAGAGCATGAGCCACACACACATCCTCGCGCAGTGCTGGTGTCAGGTACACCAGTTCAGTCGTCAGATCTGGAGGACAGACAAAAGCTCATGGTTACAATGTGAAACCGCAAGGCCACACCTCTGGGAATTAAGGCTTCCACACAGCTTCAAGTCCAGTCATTAAAGGGTGATGACATTCTAAATCTTTAATGGTAGAAAAGTAGTTCTGTGTTGAAACTATGGGTCAAAAGCTTAAATTCTGACCACACCCAACAGCAGTTCAGTGTGGTCATTGCTCTTTAGCTCTACTGCACTTCTTTCTCACCACACCCAACAATGATGCAGCAAAATTTAGATTTTCTACCCAGGTTTCATGACCCTTCAATATTCTATTTCTACTAGGTGCTTTAAAGCCAAATATCCTACATAAAAAATACCAGCATACCTCCAGAATTCTTTGTGAAGATGTAATACATCAATCTGTATGCTGTAAACTCTCCGATGTTCTCCGATGGATATTCCTTATACAGAGCCTTCAGCTGGGTCTGGCACTGGTTGAACTCCTCATGGTCGCCCTGAGGACAAGTGACATTTAAAAGTATTTAAATAAAAAAAAAAATTCTGAACACCGTTAATATTTCCAATAACTGCAACACCACTTGAGGGTCACAGGCTCACCTTTTCCAGAGCGATGCGTGCATGACACTCGTACACCTCCACAGTGAAGTCTGTACGAACTCCTTGGACCTAGAGGGTTGAGGAAAAATTAAGTCCAATTAGGACATATTTACAACTTTAAAAAAAAAGACTGGAAAGGATAAATGAAGATAACTCACCGTAAGGTCCTGTCTTATGGACTTCATCTGTTCACAGGCATACGTGTAGTCCTGGTGGGTCTTCCAGTGAGTCTTCACAGCCTGCAGAGATTTTCTCAGCACCTGGGTGGAAAAAGAGTTCAGAAGCAGATAACAGCCCCAGTCTTGATGCTCTATGGGGCAGCAGGTTAAGGCACATAAAATATACTCCTTTTGTCATGTGCCATCCTTTTACTTTCTTGCCATATTTCTTATGACTGTCCATATTATCAAAGTTTTCAAAAATCCATAATTGCCAAAGAAAAATGAACAAATCAAAACTGATCTCATAAACCAAACGAGAATAGAACGGCTCTATCTCATCAACTACTCTCCAAACAGATATAACATTATCTTAGGGCTTGGAAAAGAAATAACTCACATGCACAGGGCGCACAGTGGAGGGGTCGGGGGCGCAGGTGAGCCTCAGGTAGTTCTTTGTGATGTCCTGGCAGGTTCCCACAATGGGGCAGTCCTCCCAGCTGAGGGCCTCCTGTGTTCCATTGGGCAGGTCGAGGGCGCTGATGGAGAGGACCAGGGGCTCTGAGCGAAGCTGCTTGTGGAAGCGGGCTGCTCTGCTCTGCTTCTTGGCCTCGCGGTTCGGATCATGGAAATCCAGACCAGCGTTGCCACCTTTCCTTTTCTTACCTATACCAGAATTGGAGTCATCCATATTTCTGGCAAAGAGAGGTGAGAGGTGGTAGGAGGTAGCTTCATTACCAAGTTATTCACATGGCTTATCAGCAAAAAAACCCTCAAATGTTTAAACTGTTAAAGACCTACCTCAAGACCAGTGTTCAATAAGCAAAACTGTCAGCCCCATACTGTAAAATCAATTAGACTGAATTATTTTTTATAAGAATTTACCTCCTTCCTCTGTTGGCTTTTCCTCCTCTTCCCCGTCCCCTCTCTCCACGTCCTCTGTCCCTGTCATTACCACGGCCGCGTCCTCCTTTCTGATTTCGTCGAGACAGCTGAGGTCGAGGGTCACTTGAAATGCTGCTGTCTGACTGGGAGCCAGAATCACTGATGGTGGAGAGAAAAAACATTTAAAAATGAAATACACTAAGAATCCACAGTGATTGAAGACAACAGTGGAAATAATGTTTTACCTGCGCCTGTGCCTCTGGCTGCTACGATCCCTGTGTCGGCTGTGTGAAGGGGATGGTGAGCGAGATGAAGAGCGTGAGGAACTGGAAGAGGGGCTCCTCTGAGAGAAGACATTCCTGTAGTGGCCCAATCTGTGTCCACCGCCCCTGCCTCTTGAAGCTGAAACTGTACTTCCACCACGGCTAATTGAGCTATCCAGCATCCTGTGGGATGGCACAGCCTCCCAGCGAGATTGTTTGGTCTTGAGTCTAGAAGGAAAGAAAAGAGCTTAAGTCTTATTGTCCACACTGCAATCAACATAATCAAGTCACTACAAGTTCTGTAATGTCCTCAAGAGACATGCAACCTGTGAAACAAGGCTGATAACTTCATACTCAATGGGGTAATCAGCTGAGAACAGCTGAAAATTTCACATCTTTATTTTCCTACCAAAGTGATTTTGCATAATGCACAATAGTTACACTTAGCAAGTACAAAATGAGCAAGAAGTTATAGAAGTCATTAGTTTGACTGAAACTATAAAAAAAGCTAGAATTTTTTTTCCACCTGTAGAAAAAAAACACAAAAGCTGATATGAGAAAGTTGGAAGAAATTTGAAAGTGCCTTGTTGAGCTACCAGTTAAAATTTACACACAGGAAACACTTATCATCTTCTAAACTCACTCTGGCAATGGCTCACGGGTCCAGTCAATGGTATAAGCAGAGCCATCCTTCAACCGGTCCTGCAGAACTTCCTTCAGCACCTTCTCTGTGCGATCTTTGTCCTCCTCTGTCTCACAGGCTGTGAAGCACCGCTGCACATACTCCTTCATGGCCTGGGGCCAGTCCTGGGGACTGCACAGAGAGGATCAACAGTTATAATATCATCATCAAAAAAGGAACTTGAAAACTAACACAGGAGACAGTCCAGTTCTCACCGTGTCTGAGCTCCTCCAGGTGCAGCACTGGCAGTTGCAGGTGAGGAAGGAGTTGGATTCAATCCTGAGGGTTGCTCCCCGGGAGGGAAGGTCTGATTTGGAACTAAGGAACACTGAACCTGATAGGGCCTCTTAGGAATATTGAACTTCACAGCACTTGTCCCAGGTGCCTCTGTGGGAACAAAAAATGTAAAAAGCATTGAGTGAATGAACATATAAAAACAGATCTACAAGAACATTTTGCTGATCACATTAATGTTAATCATCTAATCATCTAATAATCATACCCTAAATGCAAAATACCCCAGAGCCACTTCCCAATCCAGACTACTCCTGGCTCCTCCTCTAAATCTCTTAAGAAAAAGAAAAGAAAAGAAAAAAAAAGAAAAAAAAAAAAAAAAGACTCAGTCTTACGTTTCATACGGTGCCAGAGTTGCTGTCCTTGTTTTTGGTTTTTGTTTTTGTTGGCATCTCCTCTGCCAAGCCCTGGTCCATACTGGCCTGGCTGCTGCTGGGAGTTATTCTGAGAAGCCTGATAGGCGTTCTGGGCTTGGTACCCCTGTCCATAGTTTGGCCTTCCCTGGGTATGATTGTAAGCTCGCATTTGGTTGGGATCGCCAGGTGGGTAAGGCATAGAGTTGCTGGCATTGTAAGCATTTTG
>OMLF01026371.1:0-15418 GCA_900302615.1 Holocentrus rufus | reverse complement strand
CGCCCCCCTTCCATCTTTGTGCTGAGGAGCAGCCTGCCATAAAGAACTATTTAAAGCATGGCACACACTCACATCCTAGAAGTGGGTCAAAAAGATGGAATGAAGAGGAGGAATTAGGCCCATTTTCAAATGTAATATGAACATTTGGATCCTTTATCAAGGCTGTTAGTGTGATGGATGTGTAATGACGCAAGCTAAGATGAAATGCAAATTGCATGTCATTGATATTGCTCCAGCTTGACTGTTGAGCGTGGTTTTATATTTTGAATGCATAATAAGTGTTGCTGATTTTATTTTGTTTTTCAGTATGAGTGTGTCTCTCATTGTTTCTACTGTATTATTGTTTATAGACAGTCCTTTCAGTCGGAAAATGGAGAGTGCGATGCAGTCTAGCCTGGTTGACACAAACAGCTCGCAGAATTCAAGTGGTGAGCACTGAGGCACTTCTTATTTTATGTGGGTTTGTGTGTGTGTGTCTGTGTGTGTGTAAATGTATCGTTTCTGCTCCCACAGTAAAAAATATTATTTTCAGCTCTGCTACTCTGCAACTATATCACTTGTGAATGTCAATAAACATGGAGAAGGCATTTCTGTTGACAATGTTTCGCTGCTGATGTCTGGTCTGAAAATGCATATAGACGGGGAGTGGAGTGTGGCATGTTAGGTATGTGTGACCTACCTTGCATCATTTGTTTCTATATAAAACCCAAGACCAACAAATTCTAGATACTATGCATATAAAGACTTAAAAAGGGAGGAGTGGATTTTTTTTTTTTTTTTTTGAATGGGCTGACCTTTCTCTGTCTTGTTTGCACCAACCCGACAGCTCACACACACAGCGATATTCTTGGTGCTCCTGGCGCCGAAAATATTCACCAGTCAATATTTTTGTGTTACTATATAAAAAGACAAGTGGGCAGCGCTTGATTTTGCACCAGCCGCTATTATCAAAATTGCTCAGAGGGCTTACAGTTTTCCGAGGCAGATCATGGAAATCTACAGCGAGGACTTTTATTGCAAAGCATTCTTGGTTGCATAAATAAAAAAAAAAAAAAAAAAAAAAAAAGTATCCACATGAAACAGTAAAGGCTTTTATTGGATAAACAAAGGGAAAGAGCAATAGAGCATGCCTGCAGAGTTTGTGCTTATAGTTGAGCAGCAGAGCAGAGTCTCACTCTGCTCCTGTCCTCTTGCCCACAGGAACTCCAAGCCCTCTGGTGGCCAGCACCTTCTCTACATCACAGAGTAAGTCCAACCCCACCCACCCGCTCACAACCATCATTTGCATACCACCCCCTTATCCATGTCACCTTTTTTTTTTTTCTGTTCTGCTGCCATTTTTTATTAGCCTGCCTCTCGTTGTTTAGTGCGACAGTTTCCTCCGCCATTTATCATGAATCTATTTGTAGCGTAATTGTGGCAGGGACAGTTCTGAACAGGTTCTTGGCAACATTGGGCTCATTATATGTCTGTGCAGTATTTCGATGTATGGTTGGCTCTGTTATCACTCACTGCTGAAAAATTGCTGAGTCATACTCTTTTTGTTGTCTCAGGGGAGTAAAATTGTTGGAAAAGCTGCTGACAAACATCAGAACCCATTTTTTTCAAGCATTCATTAACTATTTTCAAATATAGGCTGTATAAGATGAGAACAAACTCGCGAGTCAAACAAACCCCAAAATGTTTCATCTTTATTCTACTACCAGTCCTCCTTAGGCGTAAAGTGTCTGTCTTCATGCTATAGTTACCAATGGAAGGATTTTATTATTTTAATAGGCTCCAATCCCGGTGTTAAGACATATAAAGATGTGCCCAATTGTTTTTTCGTAGCTAGACATTTAGATTTAAATTGAAATATTCTGTTGCCGCACCTGGCCTAGATCAAGTGTAGCCCAGGGTCAAAGGCTAGGCAGGTGCACGGACGGTTTTGCATTTTTGTAGAGTGCCTTTGACAAAGCGTCAAACCCTCTTCTGGGCCTTGTGATTTTCTAGAACCCTACACTTGTGGCGCCTGTGGCATCCAGTTCCAGTTCTACAACAACCTGCTGGAGCACATGCAGTCCCACGCTGGTGAGTCCACCGCACCTAGAAGCACGATAAGCGAGGCAGGGCAGTGAGTTCAGAACATGTCCAGGCCCATCGTGGCACAGGTGCATACAACAGTACACGTGTAGCAGTGCATTTGCATTTTTTGTTTTTTATAGTATAGGCGTTATATATAAATGCTATACACCAAATCAGGAAATGATTTTTGAGATACAAGAGTGAAGCACTGAATTATGCATGTTTAGGTAGGATGGCAGTAAATACTCCAAAAGTGCACTCACTTTGTTTGAGAATATAAATAGTGGCCAGAATGCCCGTTTTTCTCTCCATCGGTATCACAAAATCACAAAAAATAATTGCAGGTAATATATTATTGTAATCAGATATAATTTCATGGAATTAACTTCCTTTCGGTGCATTAGACAGGAGCCCATGTATATACTGTAGTCTATCACTTTTTTTTCTTAGTTTTAGCTGTGCTGCATTGTTTATTTTGCAGTTTGACAGGAAATTTGTTGTATTACAACACTTAGCTTTTAGTGATTAGCCAAGCTGCCCGTCCTCGTTTGTGATTTGAAACATACATCCACAAGGTTTCTCAAAACCCTGTTATCCAGGCTACAAAAACAAAAAACAGAACACTTCATAGTATTTATGTGAGTATTTATACTCATGCCAGCAGCAGTTGTTATTGCTGATAAATCATACGTTTTTTTTTCCTCCCTTTGGCGCAGGCTTGCTGTGGGACTAAGTTTATTTAATGGCATATTCTGCAGTATTTGTAGCTGATCTATGAGAAGTTAAGCGTCTCTTGACTGACAGACTAATACAGAAGGACTGTGCCGCGTGATACGACAGCATGTAAATGGGTGACAGTGTTAGTTTGCTGCTTCTTAGAGTTGCCAACTTTTCGTTATTGAATGCCAACAGTGAGGTAATAATTTACTTTAAGTTTTTCCCTCAGCATGCTTTCACACCTGGCTTTAATAGCACAGTTAACATATTTCAGAGGAGACAGACAGAGAGAAGTGCAGCAGTGTATTTTCATCTTTTCTTTGGCTGACAAGTTTTGTGTTTTATTAAATGTTATGTTTTTATTTCTAATTCGATTACATTTTCCTCCATTCATAACATTGACATGCGCTTTGCCTGCCAAAAATCTTACAGTATCGTCACCTGTGCTACATGTTTCATTTTCTTCTGTCGACACAGCGGACAATGAGAACCATACAAAAGGGGATTCCCCGAAGCCGTCCCCAGCCTCCGGTCCTCAGGAGCAGCTGTGGAGAGGCTCCCAGGCCCCGGCTCAAGCCCACTCCTCAGTTCAGCTACAAGTGCAACCTCACGCTCACCCTCAGAGAAACCACACCCTCAGCCGTGAGTACTGCTGGGAACTGCTCAGAGAGCTAGAGTGCCACTGAGGTTCTCACCACAATTTTCATTTATATTTTTATTTTTTCCAGCAGTCATGTTTGGAAGTGAAATCCCATAGTTTTGGTATTGTTCTGTTTTTTAAAATGATCACATTTAATGTTATCAAATGAAATTATGTACAGGGCACTATAAAATAACAACATATCAAAATGGATAAATCAGAAACCAAAGCAATTTTTAATAAGGAATCATAGTGTTGTCAAAATGCTCTTCTGTAACATAAAACAGGACAGTTTATTCAGGTTTATTGTAACTGAGCAACTTTTTTTAGCTTTTTTGAAAATTAAAATGTTTCAGTTTAAAACATCCAAATAATAACCTTTTGTTAACATTTAATTTTAATTTTGTATTTGTAGGAAAATTCCCCCAGTAGAGAATTTCATTTTTACCAAATAGATGCATCACTCCTCCTTCATTCTGTTTGAGGTCCATAACACAAGTCAAGTTAATTAGAAAATTGCGCCTCACAAATATTGAAGTAACTGAAAGTGGACTATCGCTCAAAATAGCACACTAAAGCCTTAAGTAAACTTAAAATTAAAATTCTATTGGCTCACGCAAACACTTTCAACATTTACCTCTTTTTTTATCTTAAAGGCAAAAATTAAAATGTAGTTTCTCACTTTTTGTAAGTATGGTTGATTATATTACTGTGAATATAATTGATCAATTTTAATTCTTTTCACAACTTGGATTAATTTTTAAGCAAGCCACAAAAGAAACCCCAAGTCTTAAGGTCTAGAATTCACATAATTTGATTGTTAGATGGTTGAGGAAATGAAGTATCAGCGAATAAGTAATGTGGCTTTTGACTTTATAAATCTTTAACAGAACACAAGTTTTCTTGAGGTTTTTTTATTTTGTTTTGTTTTGTTTTTTTGGCCACTGTAGTATAATTCCAGGCTGCCAAAACAGGAAACTAATAATTTAGGGGTTGTACATTTCATAACTTATTATTTTCTTTTTCCGCTTATCTGTGTCCATGGCCACGCATGGCTGGAGCCTAACCCAGCATGCACTGAGCAGAAGGCAGGGGAACATCTCGGACAGGTCACCAGCCCCTCACATGGGGCGGTAAATGCAATTTAGATTCCTCAGTGTCCATTCTCTGGTGTGAAAACTGAGCGCTCACAGACTTTATCCAGTGTTCAGCGTAATGTGTGAACTCTAATGGTTGCGAGGGCTTGAAATGGTACAAAAACAGAGAGACGTGACAGGCTTTGTGACATCACACATTGCTTTGGATACAGTGAAGCGCCTGTGAAGTGGAAAGCCCAGATATACTTGACCATCTGTTTTCATAGATTGGATGAAAATAGATACAGAGCATGTTTGTCTGAAGACACAAACAATAAACTGTATGCACAAGTGCCATAAAACACCATTTAAACAAGATGGATGTTCACACTTCAAAATAAACTTAACACCTGCCATGTTATATTTTTATTTTTTTAGTTATTTTTTTTTTATCTATCTTTTTACTATCTCAGGGACTCTATATATCAAGGACAATTGTTCCTGGAAAGTTTTCAAACTCAGTGAAAGTACATTTGGAAAGCTCAAAAATTTCACAACAGAGCCCTTAAGCAATTCATGATATTGCAGTGAGACAGTCCTAAATTGTCAAGGACTTAGCAGCAGCATGCCTCAAAGTCTGTGAGGTTATGAGACCAGACTTTTCTTCTTCTTTTATTTTTTTAACGGATCACATTATGAAAGGGTGATAATAATAATAATAATAATAATAATGATAAAAACAAACATAAAAATCTGCCTTGGGGGTCTTAAAGTGTTTTGGTAGTTTGGGTTCCTCATATAGTAGTTCTCTTTATTATATATAGTGCTCTTTATGAGTGAAATAGCTCCTCCAACATTCACCACTTCATTCAATTTTACACAAGAACACTCATGGTGAAGCGCTCCTCTCACCATAGGGAAGGAGTTGATGGGTCAAACTCGGAGGATCTATAAAACTCATGGACTGTAATAGATTGTACACTCGTATGGAGTAGCAGGTATTGGACTTTTATTAACCACAGCAAAGAAGTAAAAGATTTCCCTATTCACTATTGGAATATATCATACATCATAGTCTGTTTCATATTCATTTTAAAGATAAAATTTGGTGACTCACCGTGTAGAGCGTGCACCACATGGGTTCGATTCCGGCCCATGTGTTTTGCTGCATGTCATCGCCTCCCTCTGCCTTGTATTTCCTGTCTGTCTCCACTATAACTGTCCAATAAAGCATAAATCCCCCCAAAATAATCTTAATTTTTAAAAAAAATGGATGTAAAAGATAAAATTTGTGTGCGCCCTGGACTGAGATGCACATTTGAACACCCGAGGACCCAAGAGCTGTTCAACCAGTTTGTTGCAGATGGTTTATAACACAGATGGTTGGGCGGTGTGATTTTTTATTTTTTTTTTCCCTGTACAACAAAGAAATAAAAATAAATACTGGAGTGTCATAACAATAAAACAAATTGACAAATGCTTAAATAATAAAAAAAATAAAAAATTAAATAAATAATGCCTCTGCCATGCTTACAACAGCTGAAATTGCTGTGTTACCAAATGAAACTTACATAAAGTACCAAACAAAAATAGGTCAGATACATATTTCACACTCACTCTCAGACAGTTATGTACCACAATGTACTAAAAAAAATAATTCCATATATGTTTCTTGCCATAAATCATCACCTACTGGATAAGTTCAGTTATATAGCAAGGGCTCCTAATGACCACCTGTCGTACTTGGTAGATAAAAGCAAATAAAATTTGTTTGTGTGCATTCCTGTTTGTTTGTGTGTGCTCATCCATCTACCAAAATATCTTGACCACTGTTTAACACAGCAATGAATTAAGAAATCTGAGCCCTCATTTGGACTGTGGAACAAAAAGAAACAGTTTCTTTACTCCAACAGGCCTCATGGGGGCACTACAGTTTCAGATCAAAACTGAGTAGTTGAAAAGGGCACAACATCCACACAGTGATCTTTATTTTGAAACTGGATTGACATTCATGAAGTCACTGAAGAGGCCCAAGGGTATCTACAGTATGCCTTATAATAATGTGAGAAACTGCCTGGCCCATCACTAACTTCACATACCTGCCAAATATCATTAAACTTCTGTAAGGGGATATTTTTTAGGAGAAACAAGAGTCATGTCTGCAAGTCAATTTTAAATTAAGGAATAGGGAAAGCCAAGACTTCTGTTTTGAGCATTTAAAAAAGAGTGAGCCTATCCTACAGGTAATGCAGTGAATGAACAATGCTGTCTTACTCTAAGAAATATGTATTCCTAAACGTAAAATGATATCTATTCTGAGGATGTCAGTTACTGTTTTGTGTCAAGAATGTGTGTTTTTGACTTTTACTTTCTCAAACAGTGGGAGAGAGAGCAGCAGTAAAATAAAAGCTTGTAGAGGCTTGTGGCTCAGTATGTTTTCATTGGGAAACACTATGTTTGTGATTCTCTGTTCCTTGAACTCAAAGCACATAACTGTGATAAATCGTGCTAATGATTTAGCAAAGGAAAGTATTGTCGTAACACTATTTGTCTTCTCCAGCTGGCAAAAGACACAAGCTTGCTAAGTGAAACTAATTCATATTGCAGGACAGAGCAACAATACTGGCTTAAATCTTTTCAAGTGAACTGTGCAATACGGTCTTTTGTTATTTACAGACCTATTGCTCTTTAATAAGTGTCACGATGCTTGTAGAGCTGGGAAACAATTGCACATTCTTTGATGCAGATAAAATAGGTTTTTGCATGAGCTAGAGACAACATGCAACAGGAAAAGATGCTCTGCAGATTTATCTCTACAATGTCTTTGAGATCAACCTTTTCTTCAGATTAGCAATCCAGTCTTTTCTCTCCGAGTGAACCATTTGAGATAAGCATAATGGGCACCTTGTAGATGGCAAAAAGTTAATCTATAAGTTATCGTATTCTTTGACTGAAGGTAATACCCTGTTACGTTTGTTTCTTAACCGCTGCCTTCCTGTTTGCTTACAGAGAATAACGGTCTACCTGAGAAGGAGCGGCAGCAGGTGGCTGAGCGCCTCCTGCGGGTAATGTGCTCAGATCTGAGCATGCTCAATGTGCTCAACAGCAAGGACTTCCTCAAGCTGGCTCAAACGCTGGTAGACACGGGTGCTCGTCACGGTGCCTATTCCACCCGCGATGCCCTTGGCAACATGAGTGCCTTGGCCCTGCGCCAGCTGCCCCGCATGTACAACCAGGTCAAGGTCAAGGTCACCTGCGCCCTAGGCTCCAATGCCTCACTCGGCATTGCGGTCACCTGCCACTCCCAGACGTCGGGTCCAGATGCCTGTTATGTGCTAACAGCCTACCAGGTGGAGGGGTCGAGACTGAAGCGCTACGTGCTGGGTGTCAGGGAGGCTGAGCTGAGGGAGGGACCGGAGCAGGTGCACCACTGGGTGCAGAATGTCCTGTCCGAGTTTGTGATGTCGGATATCCGCACAGTGTACGTGTCAGAGCCCAGGGTGTGGGCAGCAGGACTTGGGGGGTCACCGCTGGGGGGTGGCGGGCGCGGGAGGATATGCTTGCGGTGTGCGGGTTGTTCCCTCGGTGCGGTGGTCCAGGCTGTCCTTGGAAAGCGCAGCCTCCAGGCGCGGGGCCTCCATGAGTTGGCTGAGCTTCTGTCGGCATGCCGAGACATCGCCTCGTCCACCAGCCTGGCCCTTCGTGAGGAACACTCTACCAACACGTCCACAAACACAGCTGAAGAGGGTACAGCAGGGACCCCCGCCCAGTGCCCCACACCTCCTTGCTGGGATCGTACGGCTGAAGCCCTTCTGCAGGTACATGCTCACTTTGAGCAGATTTGCGAGGCTTATGGACGCAGTAAGGCCACGGCTCCGCTCCTCCAAGGTCTTAATAAGCATCTGCTTGGGACGCTGGCTTGTCTGCTGGCACCTCTGCGCCTGGCAGCTCTGGAGCTGAGCAGCCAGAGGAGGCCAACTCTTCAGCAGGTGCTGCCAGTCTACCTGCGCCTGGAGAAGCTCTTCACATCCAAAGCTGGGGAGGCTGGAACTGGTACTGCTAGCAAACTCTGCCACTACTTTCTGGAAGCACTCAAGGAAAACTTCAAGGTATTAAAGTGGTGTTTAGTCATGTTTAGTCATTTAGTTGCATAATTGAATCTAACGTCAGAAAATTTGGCATTTATCTGATATATTAGATCACCAATATTTTGAGAGACAAAACGCCTCATAATATTCATAATATTTATATTATTTTTTCATTATGTAAGGAGATCTTGATGTCCAGTGAATGCATATCCAGAATTATTTTAAAATAGGAACCGTTGTCAATTGTGCAAAATGTTTCTCTGTAGGTAGAGCGAGCGCATCAAGTGGCCATGGTCCTGGACCCACAGCTAAAGCTGCGCTCAGTGCCAGCCTACCAGCATGAGGACATCATCTCCCGTGCATGTGAAATGGCCACTGAATCCCGTGACGGAAGTATTACTGCCGGCGGAGGATCAGGAGGCGAAGAGCGGGACGCCGACGGCCCACCAACCCCTAAAAGAAGCCGCGTGGATGGCGGCGGAAACAATGGTGGAAACTCCAGGGTAAACACATCGTCGTCTTGCACCGTGTCTGGTAACGACGAGAGTCAGAGTCAAGTGAGGCAAGAGATTTTTCAGTACCTGGCTGAGCCGGTTCTCCAGGGGACACCTGACCTCTTCCAGTACTGGAGCTCAGCAGTCGGTGACAAGTTCCCTCGGTTAGCACGCCTGGCGCTGTGGCTGCTCGCGGTGCCTGCTGTGGGTGTACGCAACGAATGCATGACTGTGTGTGAGCAGAGCCTGGCTATGAAGAGGAGACAGCAGGTAACTGCTGAGGAGATGAACAAACTCATTTTCCTTCGATCCAACATGGGCTAGAAGAGAAAAGACCCAACCAACCCTAACCAAACATTCACCTCCAACCAATGACTCAAGACTATTTATATTTATATAGGTTTTAGACCAACTGTAAACATAAATGCATATGGACATTAAGTACTTCTTGAGACAAATATTTACAGGAAAATGCAAAATTGTAGAGGTTGCAAACATCCATAAAATAATAAGGCTAGTTAAATACTGTATGTGGGGAGGGATAGTAATTAAGTACTGTGGACAAGATTTAGGGGTGGAACGATATCGTCCCGTTTGGTACGCCACGCTCGGATTGGGATTTGAGCAGGATGTCTTTCAGTCTGATCATGGCCAGTGATTTGAATATCTCCAGGCTAATAACTAAACTACTTGAAGGCTGTATGCTATTACTTTCATACCATGGCAGCATTGTCATATAAAGTCAGTTTTCACTGCTTGAATTTACAGCCATGCACCAGTTTTTATTTTTAATTTTTTTTCTATTTATTTATTTATTCTTAACTTTTTTTTATTCTACCAGATATATCTGGCCATGACGGATATGGCAGGAAATCATACATTTGGTAGAGATATAATTTTCAGCAGTGTATGGTAGTAAATTCAAGCAGTGAAAGCTCACTGCCATATATCACTGAAAATTATAACTGAACAAAATATATGATATTTGGCCATGTAGAGTCAACACATAACCATGATCAACACATAACCAGGCTAAATCAGTGCAGCCAATTTGGTGCTACAATAACCTTTACTTGTTTCAAAGTACAACTTCTGTTCATTTCCATGCATCGACACATCTCAAATGTCATCACAGCACGGCAAAAAGCTGCTGGTCAAAACTGCATTCTGACACAGTGGCCTTCACAGATAAACATATATATTGAAAAAATATAAAGAAAAGTCAACCAGCGGTTTATTTTCTTTCAAAAATTATCTTAAGCTAAAATTTCAAGCTTTTGATTGATTTTTCTTTAAATTTTTTTGCTCTTTTCTCCAAGAGGAAGGCATTTTATGAGAGGCTTTTTTGACCAGCTGCTTTTCCCACATGACATGTCAAGATGTCCTCCATGATTTTACACTGATTGCATTCAGCCTGAATATATACTGTGTCATGAATTACTCAATGATAATAATGGGGACATCAAGAGGGCCTTTGACTTGGCGGTAGCTTCCAACTGTGCTGGCCTTCACCACCGGCCTGATAATTCAGAAACGCCACGTCAGTCAGCTGTGTGAATCGAGGCAAATGATGAATAAGTCCTTAAACACGCACATGCACACGAGCAAACAACACGCCTGCTGTGTCAGTGCATTTGTTATTACCAGTGAAGATGTTTTCCCTGTGCTGTGCCATCAGATGAAAAAGCATTGTTTGTGTGAGCTCGTGGTGTCAACAGAAAGTAGGCTACTGATATCTGCATGAAATTTCTTGCGTGGTTGCCCTCGTTTTGTTGTGTTCTAAGTTGAGTCAGAAAAGGCCTGTCCTGTCCACAGAGAAGTCGGAAATCTCTATCCCGTTATTTTCAGATAAAAATAGTCTTCCTTTATGCAAGCCACTTAAGACAAAATTATGTTTTCACTGTGTTTTAAAGCAGTTAGCTTTATTGTAAGTTGTAGTTAATCTGTTCAAAATGACTGTTCTGGGAAAGCTCCTGCAGTTGATTATTAATGAAAAAAAATTCTTTTGTGTTTGTCAAATTCATGGGAATTTTCTCAGGAATGAGCGTAACCAGCAGGCACTGACACTTTTTCCCTGTACTGAAAACGTACCAAACTGTGACCTCAATGCCGAGGTATGTGCCGAACTGTGACTTTTGTGAATCGTTCCACCCCTAAAATACAACCATTTGCAACAAACCAAAAACAGATCACTGAGGGTTTAACAAATTCAGGAAAAACTAGGACAAGGAAAACAATCCTACAGTCATTACACGATTCACCAAGAGTATATGTACGAATGGAGTCAAGCTATTTATTATCCTTTTATAAATACATTACATGGAAATACCTGAAATACCTGAGCTTACAGCTGTTTAAATGACTTGGATCAAAAGGTATGAAAATTTGTTTGTTGCATCTGGTACTCGTTAAGTCAAGTACTAGTTTGTCATCTCTGCCTTTGGGCCTTAAGTCTCTCTCTCCTCTCTCTCTCTCTCTCTCTCTCTCTCTCTCTCTCTCTCCCACCCTCCTCTCTCCCCCTCTCTCTCATGTACTCACCATGAACCCTAAAGTTAGAGCCAACATCATGCCTTCACATTGTTATTGAATGGCCTTCTTTTCACCATCTCTTCTACAGCTTGTAGTTGTTTGTCACAACAGTATATATAGAGTTTTTTTTTCTGTACAATTAAAGGGACTTATGGCTTGCAGTTAGAAACAGTGTCCTCTGGTGGTTTCATGTGGACTTCTTCAGCCACAGATAATGCACCATTGGACTAATACTTTTATACTTACAAGCCAGAATTTTATGTATGAGCTTGTTATTAGGCATGGAGCATATATAGGCAAGGGCAACCTGAAAATTGACACCCTTTTGCTTTAATTGGAGATTACTACTTTAAAAATCACAACAAAAAATAAACATTGATAAACAGCAAACTTTCAATTTCATTTACATAAATATACCACTAAATCTGGTCCTAGACCACCTTAAAGGAATAGTTCAGATTTTTAACCAATTTAGAAGAAACATGCTTTGGTTTGTAAAACAGTTTAAAAACTGCTAACCCTTCAAACAAAGACACCCAGGTACAACTGTCCACTGTATAAATCCTGGATTGAATTGACTCCATAGCAGACTGAAAAGACAGGTACATATCAGCCTCACAGGTCTCCATCAGGGTCGTGCTACAACTCAGGTTGTTTGGACATTTATGAGTCGTGAAGTTACCAGAATATGCTCTTTGAAAACTAAAGGACACCTGTATCGTGTTATACCTCCAATGAGCAAAGTTTAATGTCATTTCAAGTGCAGGTCGTGCTCTTAACTGAGAAACTTTTCATTCCACCCAAATGCAGTTATGTCAGCATTTTGATTGTTTTAGTATTTTGATTATTGTGATAAGTGCATCTGTTTCAGCATTAATAATAAATTCTAAACAGATCTAAAATTATATTTCAGTGAAAGGTCAAAGGCTACATGGTCGAAACAGTTTAACTGTTTTTCTGCTAAACACAATCAAATTTAATGGACTTATGTGTTATTTATTTCATGAAATATCAATGAAGCTTCTTGAAAACCTGAACTATTCTTTTAAGCAAACTCATATACTGAATTTGAACCCTTTGTTATGTTCAGTCTGTCTGATGGGTTGAGTTTATTAACGTGTGTATGTCCACCCTCCGTTTTTGACAGTCTGTTTACGATGTCCACACTCAATCTGACAAAAGAGCTAGGCTTATGTGGCTGTTTAATTTTAATCTATGTACCGAATTAATTCTTAATGTCTGAGATGATTCGGTTATGTTCTAAAACCGTTTTATATTCTGTTCCACTTATGCTCCTCTGTGAGGCAGAAGAGTGACTGTTGATCCAGAGGAACATTTTCAAATCAAAATGCTGCCCTAAGATATGCATCATTGCATCGTGATCATTTGCAGCCCTGAAGTCGAGATATATAAATATATATAGACGTTTTGAAATTGATGAATATCACGTGTTTACATTTTGGTAAACATCAGCTGTAAATTATCCATTTGTTTTAAACTTGATTTTCAATTTCAGATCAAATGTTGTACCTCAATAGTGACAGGATGATATCGCAGTTTAGCATGAATCGGGATTCAACTGTTCATACAAAATATAAGTTTGGTTACACAAATAGTACAAATACTCAACATCTGTTTGGGGTTTTAGCAGTGGTCTTTAAATGAAGTGTTGATTTTAAGTGAATGGATTTTTATTGTAGTTTTTACATTAGTATTTCAAATAGGATATGCTCTGGGACAAAATGCCATTGTTGACGTAATGATGTCAACACAGCTTTAGTTACCCATAACCTTTTTTCTGTTGGTGAAATGAGAATTATAACTAAGATATGCATGCTTTTAATGAGAGTACTGATCTATAAAGTTATAAGCCAGAGTGTTTCTTATAAGATGGAAGTGATTAATGTCGGCTCTCAGTAGACGTTACCTTAAAACACTCATCTACAATCAGATAAGTGTCCCCGGTCTGAATTTTAACCTTATGAGGGGTAAAGTGACACTGATTATGGGCTGGTGTTTATGGGATGACATCATCCACTTTCAGAGGATGTATTGTGTAAATACAAGAGAACTGCTGTTTTTAAGCCACAAGGGGGCGCCTTCATTTCAGAGATAGGGAGCACCAATAACATCATACCTCTTTTTTCTACAGTAGCATTTCAAAAGGTTTTGATATGATAGAAAACTCAAGCTAGATACTGTTATTAGAAAACTGAATTCAGTTTTAAGTTTTATTTTCTTTCAGGATTTAACTTATTCAAATAATAAACTTAAAGTGTAAAATATGGTATAAGAATGCTAACATGGAGATCTGTTATGTTTTAATATGGATTATAATCTGTATTATCAAATCAGGTTAAGAAATCAGTGTTGCTTTCATCCTATTTTACAGGCATTTCTTCCTTTTATACTCTGCTAAAATGCAAAAAAAATGATTTGATTCTATTGATTTGTCTTTTTTATCACACTTTGGCAGCAGATTCCTGTGTAGATTCAGATCTGAGTTGTCTTATTAGTAAGCCTAATTTATACTTTTGTAGCAACACTATTTTTATATAACGGCAAAGAAAGGATTCAACGTCTTTTGTTTCTGTGTCATATATGGCAGCGCTGTTCAATGTTTCTTGAATACATTACCCACTGTAGTATGTGATGTGTGAATAAACTCAAATCAGTGTCAAACTCTGCCCTTCAATTCTGTGATCATTACTAACCGTGCCGTGTACGTGCAGCTAGAGGAAATTAGGCAGAAAGCATGTTTGGAAGGTGAAGGACCTGGAAAGACGTTCAGTGCTGTTAAATTTGACGATGTCCCTGTGGAGTTGTGTATTCAAGCATCTCACCTTGAGAGCAGCCTCATGTCCAAACCCCCATATGACAAGTGCCATATCATTTGGCAAAAGCAAATAGATTAACTGTAGCAGAGGGTTTTCAAACTTTTTCATTTTGTCGTCCCTTAGGTTGACTTTCATTAAGCCATGGACCCCTATTTTAAGTGATTTTGCCCTACACAGACTGTAATCTGAAAAGAGATTTTGGTTTGTGAAAGTATTAACATGCCTCAATATCAGATTAAAACAATTTTTATCACATCAATTTGTAGTTAAATTACAGTGAAATTCCTCCTCACTCTGCCTGGAAGCCCCTCAAGGACCCCTGAGTGTCCGCAGACCTCACTTTGAGAACCACTGCACCAGACTATAAATGACTTCAACTCAAACACCAAAAGATAAGCTTCCTCACCCAAAAAAATTTGAGATTCAAATCTTTCTCAGTCAAGGGGAGAAGTAAAATTGCCCAAATTTGAAAACCTGCTTCTCCATTTAGGAATCAAGAGAACTTGAAAGCAATGTGAAAAGTTTTTTTTTTTTTTTTTTAATATGTTCCTTAAAAAAACGAGGTATGCGGCTTGTTTTCGGTGTTAGCTGAGGACTCCCACATAAAGAGCGAGGAAGTCGGGCCTTCCACAGTGGCTGAAAGAAAGATTGAGGGCCTCAAACATATGTAAGAGGGGAAAAGAGGCCTTATATAAGGGCAGGGAGAGTGAAGACTCACACATGGGGAGGGAGCGCACAGAGGCTGGTCGGAGGTGCGTGCAAGGGCTCCCCAGGGGCTACGGATGGGGCAAAAGAGCGAGGGAGTGAGAGAAAAAAGAGGGAAAGAGCGAGCGAGTGTTGGTCTCTCTGCCACTGTCTTTCTTTCTCCTCTCGCACCCGGGTCAGTGAGCCCCCAAGGCGCAGCAGTCTGCAGCCATGCAGAAACATCCGCACTCTGTCTCCTTGGTTACTCCCACCACAAGGGCTGCCCGCG
>OMLF01026370.1:3870-19513 GCA_900302615.1 Holocentrus rufus | reverse complement strand
GAGGCAGGGCATAGAGTACACCAAGGCCCAGAGAGATTTTGTCCTTACACTCCATCTACATGGTCCGAAGGCATATCACTACCTGAGAGATACTCTGCATATTCACCTGCCACATCCCAGTTCATTGCAAAGGTATTGTGTTGATATTATAGCTATTTATCGTATGTCAAGTGTCCACCATAGTGATGCTTGGGTTAGTGGTTTAATGGCTACGTGGTGAAATGTCTACTTTTTAATTTTACTAAGGTGGCTGAGCTCTCGTGATGCCAGACCTGGTCTCAACAAAATGATGTTGGACATGCTGGAGAGACGGCATCAGGAAGATGAGGTCAAATACGGATGTGTCACAATGTTATGAGTGAGCGAGCTGACTGTGGCAAGATGGCCGCCAGTGCGACCCCATTGGCCGGCAGCGCGGACGAGACATCTAGCCTTTATTATAGATATTTATGCCCTAGACTGTCAAAACTGACGCTACAGGGGTACTAGAGCGTCATAGCTTGAAGCCTTGGGCCACCGACGGAGCTGCTGTTTTTGAGGAGTTGGGAGTGACAACCCCTGCGTTCCAATAGTGGTTTAACATGCCCTCGTTCACTTCCCCTCAGCACTTGCCCTCGGGATTCCCCCGAGTGTCGTTCCACTTCTCTGAAAAACTGAAGTGGACTTGGTGAGATCGACCCTCGGAGGGCTGAGGGAGCGAGTCAACAACAATGGTCACTCCAGACCTCAATATCACCCACAATGCATTGCAGTTTTGCATTCAGTGCAAGAAAAGACATCCACAGATAGGTGGCAGGAGAGCCGGTAGACCTCTTGTTGCGTACATCCAACAAACGAGACAATTAATAAATTGAGCAAGGTGAGATTTTAATTAATACTTATAGGCGCAAGCAATATACAAGTGTAAGTATACTACAAAATTATACATTCATGTATACATTCAGCCTCAGTGAAATGAGCTTGTGGATGTTTTGCAGCAAATTTCAATTTCAATTTATTTATTTAAAAATGTAATAGGCAGAACAGCGCTGAGCTCTCAACTTGTGGCCGATTCATGATTGTAAATGGTCAGAGTGCGCGAGGGCAGGTGCGTTCCATTTATCACCTCTACTCCTGCCCCGCCCACTTTCCCTCTGCTCTCCAAGTGGCCTTCGTTGTGACGTGTTACCAAGGGCTGAGGGGAAGTCAACGAGGGGAAATGAAAAAACTATTGAAACGCAGGGTCAGTCATCCCTTTTCCCCACTGGCTCCAGATTCAGGAACACTTTTATTTCAGCTCCATCCAATCGTAGCAGAGTGGTCTAATTGGGAAATCTGTTACAGGTGTGTCTCAGTATAGTTCCAAAGTGGGGGATTCTCTGGTGGAGTGGCGAGAACATATGCAAGTGATAAAAGCACTCACCACCACAAAATAAAACCAGTGCAAAAACAGCTCCAAGGTGCATAAAAGTGTACATGCAAAATGGCCTCACAATCCTGTACCCATCCCACTGAATCATTCAGTTTAACTCTGAATAAGTTAGATGGTAGGAACCATAACTGCTGAACACATTTCCTTCCCTCTGTGTTCAGCAGTTACAGCTGATACTCATTGGTCGTGACTCTGACTCTCTATCATCATCAAAACAGGAGCAGGCAACAATCATCAAGATTAAGTTTAAGTAACAGAAAAGAACAAGTAATTATAACCAGGTTAAAAAGTGGTCATAGCAATCGAAATAGCACATTATTCGTTATTGGAAAACATTCAACTGGCCATTGTGATCAGTGTAGAGAGAGGGAGACAGTGGAACATGTCAGGATTTCATGCAAGAAGTATGAGGAGGAAAGAAGAAGAATGGTGACACATCTACAGTGGTTGGGGAGAGTGGGGAGGGGGGATTAAGAATGTGATTTAATGTGTGGACACGATGGAGGGTTAGCAGGTTGGTGTTTGGCTTCTTGAGAGAAACATTAAACATTGGGCTTTGGTGACGGATAATACCACTAGGAGGCATGGTAGGAGGCAGTAATGAGGATGCCGACTGCCGTGAAACACCAAAGAAGAAGAAGAAGAAGAAGCAGAAGAAGAAGTTGAAGTTGAAGTTTGTGGTATAGCAAAACAGCTAGTCTTGGGGGACTTCGCTAAAGACGTTGACTAACAAACATATATTTAAAATATATATCGTATTAATGTTTTGTGGCGGTCAATATTTATAAGCCGAAAAAACAAAATCCGTTGTTAACTGCTGCTTTCTCTTACGGCTAGTCGCCTAAACAGGAAGTGACGGCACTACACGGGCACTCTGCTTTTACAACCGCGAAAGGTCAAAGTGCGAGCCAGACATCACCGGTCTTTTGTTTACAACGGGCAGCATGGCGGATTGTAGTACCAGAGAGAGGCAGAAAGGCAGAAGGTGTGCAGTTTTCGGGTGCGGAAACACGGGACTGTCACTGCACCATTTTCCAAAGTGTCCGAAGCTGAGACATCAATGGGTGGCGTTTGTAAAACGATCAAGAAGGGACTGGGTCGGCCCCTCACCCTATTCAGCATTATGCTCGGATCACTTTACGGAGGACTGCTTTCCTATCAAGTATCGAGTGATGGAAGCGTCTGGAATGAAAATAAGCAGGAAAAATCTTCTTCCTAATGTTGTACCAACAATGGAGCCACACACCAGGGCTGACACGACACAAACAAGTGAAACTGAGGCTCCTCGACATACCAAAGTTTGTCAAAAGCAGAGGAAGGTGGCTTGCATAAAACGAGCAAATGGACGGGTGAGCAGTAATTTCAGTTTTATGTTCAATTTTGATTGTGTTTGTTTTCTGGATGACTGCAGCTGATGATGGCCATGTTAATTAATATTTAGATATATAGTACCACCAGTAGAGAACATTGTATTTGAAGAACTAGTAGACTCAGTTTGACACTTAAAGAGCAATGTGCAGGATACGTTTTGAATCAGATTATTCAATTTCATGGTTTTTGCTGCCAAACACATATCTCCGCTAGTGACGTCACATGGGGAACGTTTCTGGAATTCAGCGTGCAGAAGTAGGTTGGTATTTGGTAGGGGGGGTCGTCAATCAACTGTAGTCTCTTATCGATTAGCGTGTATTTTCACCATGGTGAACTACTGTGTTTGTGCGGGCTGTAAAAACTGTTCTCTAACGGGACACAGAGTGCACACCTTTCCCAACAGCAAAAGCGATGGAGTCCGCTTTCGTGCTTGGGTGCGTTTTGTGCAGGTTAGAAGACAAGACTTCACGGCTGCATCTGTGACAAAAAATTCGGTCATATGCAGCGCTCATTTTAAAGAAGAGGATTATGTACCCGGGGATCTGATGGAATTAAGGATGGGATATCGGAGCCAGGACCGTGTAAGACTGATACCAGGTGGAATCCCATCAGTTTATTCAGTTCCACCTTCAGTTCCACCTTCAGTTCCATCTTCCACTCCCTCATCTGCAGCGGCCTCCGCCCGCGGGAACCTTTTACACAAAGCCCGCACAGATGGGGCGCGAAGAAAAAATGAAATATGTATGGTAAGTCGTTGTTAGCTAATTTCCAAATAAAGCAATATGATTTTCATTGAGGAATAAGGTTTAGAGAGTGTGACTTATAGCTTACTCCATCGAGTATCCGGCTGACATTAGCAGACTGTTTAAAAGTTAGCTAACCTTAGCTATGGGGATATGACAACATGTTTTGATAAAGTCCCCAACAGAAGCCGGATTAAAATCCCGGAGAAGCGGGCTTTTCTGCCGGTGAGATGAACAGGTGGCAACTTTTCCCTCCTGCCAACCACTGAAAAGCTATTTTCTCCCAGCCCACTTTGCAGCAGTGGTGTCCAGAGTCACATTTCCCCGGTTGTCGGGACAGTGGCAGCACACCGGCTAAAGTGCCGTTTTGTTGGTTAATGCAAACAAGGCATCCAGTAATGTACTGGTCGTTTATGCAGCATTGACTGCATAGCATGTATATAATGATAACCTTTTGTTTACATGCCTACATGTAAATACATGTGTTTAATTTACTATATTCAAGTCAAATGCAAGCCGGTTGCTTTTGATAATTGAAGCAAATAAAATGCAGAGTTAATAATTTTAGTTTTATGGGATAGCAGTGTAGAGTTTAGGATTCTGGAGTGTGATTTCTTGTTCAGGTCCTAGCAGAGTGTGCAAGTGGTTCAGGGACAGATGAGCCCAGCCGCCCAGGAGCTTGCAGAACAAGGGTCAGAATTCCAGGCTTCTCTCCCTTCACCACCACCAGCCCACACCACACCCCACCTCACCTCACCCCACCCTCTGTGATGCATCATGCTCTCAGTGCAACCTGAAACCTTTGTATCGCTCGTCAGGTAGTCTGATTTTGTCATCATGGCTGTTTGTTCTGCAGCAAACAGCTCTGCATGATTGATAGCTACCCAACAAGCATGTTTTGGCAGGACATTGTAAAGTTGCTCAATGGCACCAGTTAGAGCAAAGTTGTACTAACTTTTACTCTTTTTATCCCAGCTATCCAAGTATGCTCCAGGATGGTCAGTGTGGGGACTCGTTGCTCAACACCACTGCTCAGTCCTGTGAAGATTGACTTGTCATTTAATTTCAGTATAATTTAACTCACTGTAAGTTAAGATACAAAAAATGGCTAAGTGATTTTAACATGTTTTAATCTCAGCATCTTGATTCTGTCGGCGTTTAAGTAGGCATTTAAACAATTTACCACATAACACAAACCAAAATATCTTTATAAATCAAGATCAATCAAGGTGAAACACTTTAAATGGGGGCCCAGGGCTTAATGAAAGTTGCCTTGTGATAAATTTTCTGTTTTTGGTGATCCCATGACCTTCACTCTAGTGGCAACTAGCAAGTGACATTTTTAATATTGCACACTGGCACAAACACTAATTTTTGCATTCTCTGTGTCAGTATCTTTTTTTTGTATGTTTGGCCATAATGCTTGTCCTCGCTCCCTCACCAAAATTAATATCAACGTGCATTCATTTATTTAATTTATTTTTTGTGTTTTCAGCATCTGTGTTAATTTTGAATGTATTTTCTAATAAAGTTTTTTTACCCTTCTAGCCTGCTATCTGTGGTTGCTTCTTGATCTGACAAAATGTTACATATGGAAAGTTTCAGATAAATACATTTTATTAATCTCCCTAATGGGGCCATGCAAAGCCTCTGTAATTTCCCCCTTCCTCTGGAAACTGTCTTCTGATGGCAAACACAACACAAGAAGGCAGTGGCTTCCTTATGTGCCTCCCCAGAACGCCATAAGCCCAGCGGACAACTTGTCTGTAGGCTGTGTAGCGGTAGTCAAAATTGAGAGTCACAAAAGTAACAGCTTCAGTGTGAAATTGGACTGAATTTGTAACCTACTCGGGTGCTGGCATTGAGTGGCCCATGGTCCTGTCCGAAGTTCAGGTATGCTATCTGGAACGCAAATGGATTCAGACAGCATGCCTCAAATCCTGCTCTGTCAGACAGGCTATGTCTGGCCTGGGAGTGAGGTTGACCACCAGTGTCCAAAAGGCTTCCCTGCAGCACATACTCTCCACAGTGGAGTCCATTGTCTGGCAGCATGCTAGTTACTTGCAAGGATCGCTATCAAGGTCACATCATCTCTAGACATATGTTTAAAATGTGGCTGAGCATCAGTACTCTCCTGTCAATATTACACACTGCTATGTTCGTTTTAGGCACACATTTATTAGACAATGCTAACTAGAAAAAAAGTGGTTAGATAAGTCGCTAACATTATTCCCTCACCAAGATCTCTGTCCAGATTCCCACTGATCTCCCCGCACCACAGCTCAATTTCTCTCTGTAGTCCATCATTTCTTCTCCTTGCTTGTCCCAGGTCCCTTGGATGCCTAGCAGGCTCAAAATTACACGGCTGTGGCCCATCGTACCTTGTATTGATTGGGTTCAATTTCAAAGCGGTCACTCATCTGTTTTCTGTCGTTCACTGTACACTTGACATCTGTCTGTCTCCCTCATGTGATGTAACATTCCAGTTTCTCTTATTGAGTTGGGGGGGGATTTGAAAAATGGGTTTAGATTGAAATTTACATTAATTTGAAAAATTTTACCCATTAAATCACATTAGTGTATGTTTTTCCTGCACATTAATTAATACAGAATGCTAACCTAAAAGTTGCTCTTTGATATCACGACTATGAGTAAATGTTAAATGGAGTTATCTGAACACCAACGCAATGTTGGAGAAGCAAAGCTACAGTTAAGCTGCCATAAAAGTAGCTCCATTCGATGAATTGGACAGCTCCATGGTGCTGATTCAGAATCGGCCCATAAAAACAGTAAGAGGCCAAAGTGCTCCAAACAATATCAGCTAGCCAGAAGAAAAAAGTACTCCAAAAACTTGAATGAAAGTGTTCACCTCTTGTGTGTGCGTGTGTATGTATAACTTATTATGCACTGTTTTCATGTGTACCCTCAATTTAGTAAGGACAAGTACTGGTGTTATGATTTCAGAACTAAATGATGTTTTGTCTCTAACGTTTTTCTCTATTAGGAAATTGATTCCAACAAATCAGTCCGAGGCCAGACGCGAAAATTTTTTCAGAGGAAAGAGAAGTTGAAAAAGAAGTCAGCCCAAGTACATCCCAAACCAAAGATGAAAGACAAAAGTATGAGATAAATCAGTATACAATGTATTTTGCTGTTTGTATCTACTTCAGAGGCACAGTTTTGAATTTCTGTTATTAAGCATGAATGTGCAGACATATTCACCATGTTACATGAACTCATGAACAAATACTGGAATCTTAAATAGGAATTATGGCAGCAACATTTACATCTCATTATCCATTCTTGGGAGGTAATAGATAGATGAATATCTGAACGCACTGATCTGGGGACTGTCCATTTTAGACAATTGATACAGATACAGATGTGTCTGAGCCGATCAAAATGTGAGATTAGAATTCACTGTGGTATATTTGAATACTGTAAATGCATAAGGTACATGTAATCATAGTCTAATAATGCAGTGATATAAGAATGTAAATAAGTTATTGTTGACTACAAATGCAACCTGTGATGAAGACCCTTGCCAATCAGTCTGACACTCTCTTCCACTGCCCCCTATAGGCCTGGATGAGTACAGTAGTGACTCTAATGTCTCTATGGAGCCACGAGAGGATTCATCTTCCATGTTGCATGTAGAAAAAAGGTGTGTGATATGAATGAGTCATTTAAAAATTGTTTGTATTGCTATGAATTATTTTTCATCAATGTTAATACTCATGTTACCAACAGATATTGTCCTAAATGCCTATAGAATGTATGAATGAATGAATGAATGGATACAAGTGAAACCAACCACAGACTCTCATGTGCAAAACTTAACTTTTATATTACAGATCTCCACATAAGGAGAAGACATACGTGGTCTTTGAATCAAAGCTGCTGGAACTTTTCTCTCAGTGTCCGTCCTGCACAGGACCCTGCTTGGGGCAAGTGACACAAGTTTATGGGTCTACGGTGAGGATTTCACAAGACTGCGGTGCCTGTTCTTTCAGTCGGACGTGGGCCTCTCAGTCTCAGCCAATGCTGAAAAATATTGCAACTGGAAACATTTGATCATTAAGGCTAAGGCTCTATGCAACTGTACATCTTGCAACTCTGTAACATGGTAACTGTATCAAATGACTCTTTGTTGCTGCACCAAAAACACTCGACAACCAGCGATTTTTTTTTTATGTGGTCGAAACAGAGGACTACATGAAGACAAGATTGCTGAGGAGTGAAACTGTGTCTCGAGTCACAAGTTCTGATTTTTGTCCAGTCCAAGTCTCACGTTTACAGCGCTGCAAATAATAAGTTGTCACTTACTTGGGTGTCTCCTCAATGCTCTCACCATATTGCTTCATAAGAGCAGTAAGCCTTTTTAAGAACATATACGTTCCAGCCATAGGTTCAAGCATACTGGCTCAAATCCAGGATGGGTGCACTGGAGGTTAGGCAAGGCCTCCATCCGTAAGGCAACCTGGTGCTTCTCTGTACAGCAGGTCCTTTTCACTGACACCTATTTACATGAAGATGGCAATAAAACCTCTAAAGCTACCCAAATGTGTTGAAAATTTTTAATGCCATTGACGATCTTACCAGTTGGTATTTCCAAACCGGTCATTTTGGCTAGGTTTTTCATTCTCTCATTGGACAAATACGGCTCAAACTGTTATGGGCTGATGCCATGTGTGTCCTCTCATTCACTGTCTAAGTCCTCAAATGGAGAAGAATTACAAGATACCTAGTAAATGTTAATGTGTGTGTGAGAGAGAAGAGGCTTAATTATTTTTGAACTGAATAAATAATTTTAGGAAGCTTTAAAGCACCAAGATCCTCACTTTTGTTCTGAATATGCCTGGATGTGGTTTTGGAAACTTCAAAAATGAATATGGACTTCTGGTTGGAAAAATGTGCAAATCTTGCCCTCAAACACCTTGGCATTTCATTCTGAAAACATGTCTCTGAGGAACAAAATCAGATGAGTTTCTTTTTTCTTTCTTTTTTAATTTCATTTATTTATTTATTTATTTTTGTACCATTTAATGCTTTAGGAAATACAGGAGATTACGAAATGTTCCAACTTGGAGGTAGAAAGGGTCCGCTGTTGTGATTCATATTTTTTCACTTTTATTCATTCAATTCTCCAAAATGTAGTCACAAAATATTGGCATTGTTGGTAGCTTTATGTTTAATACCCAACTTTTGATGGAGTCTTTCTTGTGCTGTGTCTTATTGCTAAGTAGCTGCTGCAGTAGCCCGATTTCCCACAGGGGGATTTGGTCTAATCTAATATTTAATGTTAATCATGATACATGGCTGTACGCAGACATCCTAGTTTTACCTTCATTTTTAAAGTTCATGGAAATGAATTTTTAAATTCCATTTGAAATAGAACAATCACAAATGGGCCAAGCTGCAAAAGCTCTAAAAAGTAATTGATTTATTTATTGTGGAGATGTTTAATGTATATTAATTTCTTTGAAAAATTGGCCTCCAAATTGCTGAAAAGATGATAAAATGAGAGTAACAGTGACTTCAAAACTCATAGATAAAAGACAAATCAATTATCTATAAAATCTATTCCATGATTTGCTTGTCATAGATTGATCTTGGACAGTTTCACACACTGATGTCTGAAATGTGATAATTTAAAGATCATTTAATTCAAAGTGCCTATCGTTTGGCAGGCTTAACAAAAATTAGGTTTGTACATTGGAACAAGAAGTAACTGGTTATTAAATGTGCTCAATAGTCTGTTGCGTAAGTATGAGTCACTATTTGTTTTTGGTTTTTGTCTCAAAAATGTGTCTCCTCAAGCGTTGAAACTAATTAGGAGTCACATCAAAGCTCTGGGATCAGTACCTTGATTGCCTTAATGTGACAGTCATACTTTTATACCGACAAGACAGGATTCTGCAGCAGTGGAGAGAACTGTATTTTTTAAGTTTAAAGGAGTTTTTGAGCTCAAGTTAAAATACAAAGTCCAATCTCCACACTTTTTATGTACCTGCAGATTTAGAGCGATGTTTGTACCCACGTCTTTAATTTGCAGACTACACATTACACTAGATGAAATCATTAAGATCAAACCTGCCTCCACAGCATCTGTTTGGCACCAGAAATGTTCACAGGCGACAGACATTAACATAACAAAGATAGAGGAATAGGTAGCTGGGCTATACACTGGAACATGGGACGTGGGAAACATGTTTAAAGGACCATACTGGTTCTATTTTGACTTCCCATCAACAGTTATAATTATATCTGTCTGTCATAAATATTGGTTGCGTAAGTGTGTACTGAATGCATTTTGGTAGTTTAGAACTCAAGACTAACTTACTCCAGTTCACTCCCATTTATGTTCAAGAAATATGAAAAACCGCTCTGTTAAACATAAAAGTTGCTATGCATTGGTAATTCCATCTTGCTCTAGCTCATTTCTACAGAAATTCAAGGTCTATGGAAGTTTATTATAGTGTACATATGGAACCTGAGACTACATGTAATTGTCTTATTCCAAGACGTTTCTGTCATCAGCAATTCAAATTCTGGCTTGTAACTTAAATGTTGCTCTAATTTAGTCTTAAAAATGCAAATGTGGCTCTGCAACCATGTAAAATTTCCATTCCTGGCTTTATCAACACAGCACATGGCATTGATGTTCTTATCTGATTTTTTAATCCTCTGATCACAGTCAGAAGCTGTCTGATTTTTGGCAAGTGCAAGGGTGAAAGTTATGTAAATAAGGCGAAAGATGGCTGTCACAGAGAGTAAGAATTTAGAGAGACATAGCTTTAAAAGATTCAGAGATTATGATCACAGTGATGAAGGATTTGGAGAGTTTAGAAATGGGTGTCATATTGATGAAGGACTTAATCTTTTCTATGCACCGCATCTCTCATTCCCTTGTTTTGTTGCTGTAGTGTTCGTCTTGTTGTCACTGTTTGAGTTCGTTAACCCTGTCTTTTTCTATGGCTATGCCCCAAATCTCTTTTCCATCCCTCCTAGCCGTGATCACCATTTCCTATCTCTTGTGTCTCAATCCTTCATCGATGTGACCACCATCTCTAAATAAGTCACTGCTGTGATATCCCAATGTCCTTTTATTGCTGATGGACATTCTCAAAATCTTTCATTGCTGTGACACCATGTCTAAATATTTAATTCCTGTGATCCTGTTTCAAAATCCTTCACGGCTGCAACCACTATCCCTAAATCCGTCATTCCTGTGACCCTCATTTCTAAAACCTTCTTAATTTTAACTGTCTTTAAATGACCACCACCCCAAAGAAGATGACTGTATCTATGGTAAGAGAGAAAGAGATCTGAGGAACATTAGGTAGACATTAGGAAGATTAGGAAGATTAGGTCGGAGAAACCAGGGTAACTGCTATAAACTATGACGAAGAGATGGTAAAGGATCTAGCTAGAAATAGCAAGGTGGAAATGGAGTTAACAACCGAGATAAGACCCAGAAAAGGGAAAACAATGGGTCTAAGCCAGGAAAGCTGAAGATGGTGGGACCAAGTGAGAGAATGTGAGATAGGTCCAGGCAAATGACAAAACAACTGAAACAAGGAAGTTACTTAGAGGTAGGAGCAGAGGTAACTTCTGCTTGCCAATGTGCCAAGAGGGCAATATGGTGCTAGAAAGTGGTGTAAGCCATTTTTTGGTGTTCTAATGGGCCCTTTTGGAAAAGGAGCCATGTACAAATAGTTGTACGTAGGAACTTTCTGGTGTTGTGAAAGACCCTAGCAGCATACTCAAAGCGTTCTACAGCATTTTAACCTTCAACAGCCAAATTTTGTTAGGGCCATAAGAATTCAGACACTTGATTCATTTAATGGTATGAAACTTTATCATGCTGTGGTAAAAGTAAAATTAAAAATGACAATATCATCTTAACACCTTAGCTGCAATTTTAATCTGCCATAATCCTCAAATGCAAATTAGTTTTGATGACGTTAGAAGATATTTCTGGGTTCTTCAACGAATAATTAACATACATGGACTGCTGCAATATAGTGTTAAAGATAAAAGTGTTTCTATAATTATTACATGTGCACTTGTGCACTGTTCAAGTCATTTAACAGTTTAGCTGCTGTTTCAGATATTAGACATTAGATGGCGCCACCATTCTTTGGATTAAAAAAGCACTAGCTGTCTATTCTGATTACTTTTATATTTTCAGGTAACTGCTGTTTTGTAATAGCTCCTAAATTTCAGTTCTACTTATTTGTATGTAATTATTTCATTGTATAGCATAATAGTTACACTTGCAGAACTATAGAACTATAGTTGTACAGTGTTTGAAATGGAAGTACAATTTTGAATGAGAGTGCTCTTCAGTCAGATCTGTCAAAATCAAAATCCATCAAAAAGCAAGTCAATCTTTTATTTTCTGTCCCACCATTAATGTTTGCAGTAATCCATACGCTTTCATGTGACTGTTCCAATTCTGTTCAAAGTTGAACTCGCTCTTCACACTCACCATGAAAAAGAAGCCGGGCTCTTTTCTTTCCTCATCAATTATTAATAGACCATTTTGGATGGTGAAACACTGACTTGAAACTTTAACAGCCCAAACTGTCAATCAAGTCTACACAAAAAGGGTATCCCCGCCATGCAAGGAAAACAAAACATCAGATAAAAGACAGTGTTTATAGACTATATTTAATCTGATCCCCCAGCATCCCCGGGAGTCCATTAAAAAAAAGCAGTTTTTCACCCCTGCGTTGATTGACAGTTACAGCCCTTGAAACAAGAACTAACCGTGGCAAACAGCTAAAACATGACATTTTAGTTTAAAATCAGTATTTCGAACCTGGAAGGTTTATATTGTACGGATTCGGCAAAGTAACATTCTCACTCCAGATAAACACATCCACATATTACTCTATTGCATATTGTTTTCCCAACTGAAAGGCAGAAAAGTAAATACAATCATTCTACAGCAAATTTGTACTCAACTGCAGAACATGGAGTAAAGAACAGATGCTCTGCATACTGTGGCTTGGAGGTCACAGGTTCAATTGTGACCCTGAAAAGGAACAAGGAGGTAAAGAAATGAATGAATGAAAAGTAGTATTGTAACATGAACTAATCATAATGAATACATCTTATAAACAAGCAAGACCAAGACTGATAAGATTATCATGCTCGTGCCTACCAGCCCCTGCACTGCATTTTACACTGTGTGTCATACCAGGTCGGATTTGGTGGGAGATCTGCCAAGCGGGGAGTGTGTTCAAATGGAGCTAAAGCTTTCAGAGTTTCTGGTAGCAGCAGATGGTGGAGGACCGATGGAAAAATCACTTCCAACATGTTCATCCTCATCAGTAAAGCCAAAGACACCAGGGAGCAGACAGGAAGGTTTATGGAAAATGTGATCTTGATTTTGGAGAAACACTGGCACCAACAATGGATGGTGTGTGTAATGCACATGTAGTCTGGCTCAAGTTTAATCATTGTTCTAAATTTAAACTCTAACCATAGAGCATTTGGCCAACCAGTAGGCCGAGCTATAGCCACAAACTGAAACTTAAGGGTAAAGCTAACTGCGTTAGCCGCCGGCCACCAGTCCCTGCATGTCGTCATGGTCACAATAATAAACATGCAGAAATGAACAAAACAAAACTGAAACACCGGTCTTGCTTCACTCAGGGCTTGAACACAGGTTTCCCGCATGAAATTCATGTGTTTTGTTGACTCATCCGTCCACCGTCGCTGCCTCCTCCACCTCATCGGCAATTTGCCCCTATATTTACTTACCCTATAGGTAAAAAAAATCTACTTTCAAAATATATCACTCCCAAAATTAAGTATCTCTCCCTATTTTTTATTGTTGCCAAGTTGCTATGGTGCAAGCAGGATAAAATAATTGTTAAAGGGTTTTAATGCACTCCACAGAGACAACCCGTTAACGCACACCTCACAGTGGATTACCCCTTACTTACAGTATGTACACATACGCATATGTTCATTGAATGTTTGCATTTGCAAATGCAATGTTTGCAAATGTTTGCATTTCAAGATTATCTTAAAGTACAGAGTGCAGTGCAACACTGTGTGTGCGTGTGTGCCTGTATGAGTGCATATGTGCTTTTGTGCATAGCTGTTTGTGTGCACACATATAATAGCTGACATAGCCCCTATGTGCAGTGTAAATATTGTTTTTCTGTTTGAACGTGGTAATAAATGTGCATATGAACTTGTGCATGTGAGCATGCAATATTGAAAGTACTCCTAAATATCAGTACGAATATAAGAATACGTGTAAGCAGAACCTCTGACCATTATCAAGGCTGCTGTCAGGAATTTGTTACCCACAGCAGTCATCATCTCATTACGAAATGACCTACTGTCTCTGCTCATCAGGACTCTGCGAGGCAGTTTTTATCTACAAATATGCTTACCTCAGTAAATACACTGGCTATCACACTGATATGTAAAATATATATTATGGCACAGATATTGTTTCTCAAGGAGCTTAAGGCTTGAATCCAGTGTAGGCTCACACATATATATGACCCATAGGTGGCGCTGCAGGCTCCTAACATGTGTGCCTGCACTCATACATACCAGCATTTTTTCATTATGTAAACATATGCGAATGATCTGGTTTCCAATCATCAGTTTCACGTCTGTTGAAAAATATTTCTGCATATGACGTATAAGCGGCACTACAGGCTCTTCACATGCCTGACAGCAGTGACTGAAGTATGTAGTTGAGCCAATTTTCAGGTCACCATCTATATCCACTGTACTGTACATGGAGATACTGTCATGTGTCTATAGGTGGTGCCAAAGGTCACAGACATGCCTCAAGGTGTTTAAACTCCACATAGATTCTGTCAGCATAAAATAATGACAGAGTTTTAGGGAATTTTAGAGATCTACACCAAAGTATGTCCTCTTCTACTGTACATTTACTGTAATAACATTATGACAGATCCGTAAGAAATCAATTCAAGGGTTTTGATCCAAGTAAAATGCTAAGATTATGGGGTCACACATTCTAAGTTAGGAGAGAAAGGTTTTACATATTATTATTATTATTATTATTATTATTATGCTAAAGGTTCTAGTTTTATTCCTTTCTATTTTTTATTCTACTATCTTTTAGTAAAGCAGTTTGTGTACATTTACTTTGAAATACTTCACACACAATTTTTGATACTATTCTATTTTTATTCTACTCATTCTTATTTAATCGAGTTTTTTTTGTATATATAGATTTTGTAATTACACACACATCACTGTGTGCTTTTTGTATGTTTTTGCCATGTATGTGAATTGCTGCTGCAACAGAATAAACTTTAGGGGATTGATCAACCCATTGATCGATCTGTCTGTCTAAAAAAGCACTTGACCACTTCTTAAACATGCAGCATTTTTTAAAACTCGGAGCCAGCCATCTTTGAGGGGAAGCTATCAGAGCATGCAGAAATGGCCATTTGTCGCAGGCTTTTATCCAAAGCACTTTACAGTGCCATGATAACATGTTTTTTGCACAGGTGGACCCAGTGGGAACGGATTCCCCTAAACGTGTCAGTGCTCGTGCCTTGCTCTACCCGTTGAGCCACCCAGGGAATTGAACTTCAAACCTTGGCAGTGGTAAATGCCTTGCTCAGCACACTAATCGAGGGAACAAGAAACTGTTTTTAATTAAAGGTCATGGGCGTGTACAGTCTGATGTTGCCATGGTGGCCAACCTTTGTGCATAGCAGTTGCCGTGGTGATGAGTGTGCACATATAGCGTTTCCCATAGAGGCCTGTGTGTGTGTGTGTGTGTGCATGTGTGTGCGTGTGCGTGTGTGTGTGGACGACAGAGACGAAGTGAAGACAGTAGATTAAACTGTGTATGTCATGTTTCTGACGGTGGGATAAAAGAGTGTGTGTATTTGTGTGTGTGACAGAAAGAGAGAGAGAGAGAGAGAGAGAGAGAGAGAGAGAGAGAGAGAGAGAGGCGGATGAGAAACTTGAGAAACACACATGACTTTATGACCTTAGCAAACACCGCATGGAGCATACAGTCCCAGCACCTGTGTGTGTGTGTGTGTGTGTGTGTGTGTGTGTGAGAGAGAGAGAGAGAGAGAGAGAGAGAGAGAGAGAG
>OMLF01026368.1:0-12289 GCA_900302615.1 Holocentrus rufus | reverse complement strand
GTGTGTGTGCATGCAAGAGATCATGCATCAAATCTTGACTGTGCTCTCCAGGCTGCTTGTTTTAACTCCATGTCTCATTTCTCCACAGAGAAAGAAGATCTTTCAGTATCCCGCACTGGAGACCATTGTTCATAATACCGTCAATGAAAGGGAGGAGAGAGAGAGGAACCGGGTTAAAAATTAAGACAAGATCGAGTCATTGCAGCAAAATTTCACAACACTGATTTTGTGCCTGCAACAAGCTGAGAGATTTTTGTTTACACAGAGGTTTTGTACAGATTCACAGCAGACATTTGTAGCAGCATTTTTGAGCCAATTTTCAGCAAATGTGATCAACATTTTTGTATATGCTATGTCATTTTAATGTTTCATTGTAACTACTTTAAATGTTTTATGTAACAATTTCTTTGTATAGGTTTTTTGAAAATAAAATGGTTTGCAAACAGTTTACAAATAAAAGACATTTCACTGAAATCTGAATTGATTTATTGCATTATACACTGTACAATCTGAACCTTTCAGGCAAAAAGAAGGCAAAAGTTAGTGAGTTATTACTCATATAAATAAAATAAAACTCATACAAAAATATAATGTTTTATTTACACAAAACACTCACCATGAGTGTATAGACACTGTGTCAAAAAAAATAATATAATACATTATTTTACACACTGAAGCATTACAAATTACAAAATGAGAGTGACCATAAATTTAAAACCTTTGCGTCAGAAGCACCCTAGATGTTTGTGAAACAATTTGTATCTCTGCTGAGTTTAATATCATGTCCCAAAATGTCTGTGCAAAGACATCTGCTTATTCTGCTAGCAAATATCTTTTTCTTCTTTTGTTATTCTGGACTTTTACTGTAATAAAAACTGGCAATGAGAGAAGCCGTCTTTGTCAGTTTGTCGGTCAGTAAATTACAAACACACACCGAACTTTGAGTCCATGTAGTATGATTGTCTGCGGGCTTCAGTTTGTTGGCAGCTTGAAATCAGAAAGATGTTTTGAATCCACTGAGTTCGTACTGTCTGCTGCAGCTTCAGACCTACACCTGGCTGCACTCCCCGTCCTCTTGTTCTGCATTTAGTTCGAAATCCCATAAGGCCAGGGAGCGGCTGAAGCCCTCCATTAACCCCCTGTGCCCAGTGCTATAGTCGACTGGGTTTAGAAAATTCATGACTTCATCATCGTCAAAGCACCAGCCTGGCCAGTCCACATTTACACCTTCTGCAAAGACAAGGCTAAAGAGAGAGAGAGAGAGAGAGATGGAAACTGGAGGTTAAAATCAATCATGTTTTCATATTTACATGCCACTGCGTCTCTCACCATTTACTAGGTGTGATGGCCAATTTTTCCTAAAAGAGCTGCCACTCAGTCAGAAGATATTTAACACATTTTGGTTTCAGCGGAGAATTTAGTTGTCACGAAATGCTGTTTCAGAGGAATTTCCATTAAAATTGCCTGGGAGTAACACTGGCACACACAGTATAATAAGTAATATATTGTACATGATATTCAAAGATGCAAAAGTATGAAAAACAGAAGGAAGCAATTAGAAAACACTGTAAATACAAAGAAAAGTTTTTGGCATTGGTAAATTAACAGCATTGGAAACTTATAAATTATATAGCAAAGATTCAAACCGAGAATGAAATTAAATTAGAGCCTTAACATTTAGGTTATGCAGCGTCATAAACTGCCAAAGGAAACTGAAGTTTCCATTCTGAAAGAATATGCATGTTATAAACCTACTCCTCACTAAAAACTCATTTCAAGAGTACAGATTTGACTCCTTAAAAAATTTTTCTTTTTCCTCATAAAGGGGAATACTACTTAACTTATCCATTACACTCATGGTTTAGGATGGGCCCGCTTAGTATTTGTGACAATGGATCCCTTGACTCCTTCAGTTATCAAGGGGTCAGAGATGCAGAACATCGATCATGTGATACCAGTGAATAGCCTGAGCTGCACTGGTGACAGTGGATGGGAAACTGACATTGTGCATTTTCAGCAAAGGCAAAAAGTTTGTTTGGATGCCAAATTTTAAAAAAATACAATACGTAACCAGAGGTGGAAAGTACATTAACTTAAATAGTGCATTTAAATATTGATTAAAATTGTGATGTACCGGCAAGTACTTTGAATTTGTGAGACTTTATACATTTACTGCACTACACTTCATGAGGATATAGTATAGTATAGGATTTAGGATAACCCAGTCTTCACAATCAGTATTTTCACTACTGACACTTAAGTATATTCTACTTCTACTACTTCTATACTTTTCTTAAAGTAGCAGCTCTACTAATGCAAAGGACCTATCTGCTGCTCTAACAACAATGAACTGAACTGATCCCAGACCCCTGTTAGAAGGACAGGGGGCCTGGGATCATTCACCCATGTGGGAAAGCATCTTTCATCTCAAGTTTTTTCTTGATCGCTATGAAAGTTTAAGTCAGGGAGTGTCATTTTTGTTTTGTATAAACTGTGGGTCTGTAAAAGCCTTTGAGACTGTAACAGTGATCAAAGGCTCTAAAAAAACTTGAACTTGAATTTGAATGAGACACTAAATTTCTAGCACCTGTTCTGTAGCTGACTCTGACTTATCTGTAGCAATCAACTACCACATTATTATCTAGGTATTTCAGTTCTGAACCACAATCTGTGCACACATATCCAGAGAGTCACCTTGGAAAGTGCCTGGTTACTTTTTCCACCTGTTTCATTTCAGTCTCCAGCAACCACAGTGGTAGGCAGAAATGACTGCTGACTAATTAAGATGCAAGTATTGTGGGCATGGCTGAAATTCACTAGAAATTCATTTATTCAAGGCTCTTTGGGGCACAAGAATTGGACTCACTGCTTAAGGCATATTCTGTAACCTAAAAGACAAAGTGATTTCTTCAATCTAAATTCAAATCAATTCTTTTTCAAGACCTTAATTATAGTCACACAGTGAATTATGCATCAAAAGTGTGAGAACAATTTCTAACCTGCTCTTCTTCTCCTCTTCATCTCCATCTCCATCTCCATCCACCAACTGTTCCTTCCACCCTCTGCTGACTGTAGGGGCTCTGCATCTCATAAGCTCCACCTCTTCCCACTCCGTCTCTCTGTCCCCGTCGCTGGGTGACGGTGATGGTGTGGTGGCTAAAGACGGAGACGGAGAGGGAATGTACGCCCTCGTGTTGGCCATCTTCGAGTTTCTGTCTCTTTTCACTTCTGCTCGGTCCCTCCCTCTCACTTTGGCTCGCTCCAAAAGGCCCTCCAGAGGGGACGGGAGTGCTTGCGGATCAAGTGCTGCGGTGGGCAAAGGCGCGCCCCCGACTCTGGGCAGCGTGGAGGACAGATGAAGCCCATGTCCTCCTTGAATGATGATGTCAGGGATGGAGGCGCTCCTCTGGGTTTTCATTATGGACCTCCTGTTATAGAAGTTTTGATCAGGCAGCTCGGACTCTGAGTATGTTTGGGGATCTGGGGAGGCTCTGTCGTCTGGCTTGTTCCAAAACATCCCTTGGTTTAGCTTCAGCGACCCCAGTTTGAGCACCCGGTGTGAATTGGAGCTTTGACTGTAGGAGGAGGAGTTTCCCTTGATGGTCTGGTTGCAGTCTGAGTCCGAGTTGGAGGAAGAGTTCGTGTTACCGGCAGACCATGCCAGCCCTGAGCTCTGGGACTCCTGCATGAACGTCTGAGAAGAGCCACACTGATAGCTGCTGACGGGCCTCCTCCTTCGTAACCTTGGAGACTTCAAAGTTCTGGAGAACCTCCAAGATTCTTGAGGAGCCTGCTGCCCTCCAGACTGGTAGTACCACAAATTTCTCCGGCTCACCTCGTCCACCAACTGTGGATCTGACTCTGATTTCCCTCCTGTCCTCGGGAATCCTTGAAACTCAGGCCTCTCTATGGAAACTGTGTTTTGGTACTCTCCATAAGGGGACGGTGAAGTGCCAGGTTGGGTGGACGGGTAGTCTACATCTGGATATCCGCCCATTAAGAGAGAGTGCGGTTCACTGGATTTGTGGCTTATTGGCTCTGCTGTGTATCTGGGTATGAAATTTTCACTCATGCAAGGGGCAGAATTTCTGTTCTGGTTCCAGGTTACCTTTCGCTCTTTTATCCCTTGATATTCCATAATTAAATCTTCTTCCTCCATATAGTTCCCAACTTGATCTCCTCTCACCATCATCTCTATCCATTCATATCCTTTCATTGCTTGTCGTGGACCAGCAAAGCCCCCGTGTACTGTTTTGTTGCGATTCTCACTGATCTTTTGTTGCCAAAAAGGCGACTCACTTCTGTTATTGGCCACCGGAGGTGAAGGTGGATACTTCGTTTCTATTGGTTTTGACCTCAACATTCCGTTTACTGATTGGGGGATAACAGGTTCTTCAATAAGTTTATCCACAAATGTCTCTTCTCCTGATTGCTTAGGGGGCTGCTCGACTGCCTCCACATCATCCATCTTAGTTTCTGTAACAGGTTTGGTCTCAAACTGTTGGACTCTCCAGTTGTTCAGTCGTCTCTTTTTCTCCGTCTCTCTCAGGCTCTTGAGTGTTACCTGTCAACAGAGCATTAAATTCCTACTGTAATGACTTAGAAATATAGCATTCAATAATTAATTACTAGGATAAAAAAATATGCAGTGCTGTTACACAAAATAATAAAAGCAGATTGTTGCCATTTTGAAAGCCGTAGTAGAAGAAGTTTGTTTCTACCTGCGCCTCTTGGATGCTGGAGACCCACGTGGAGCAGCTCTCCGTGGTGGCTGCTACAAATATGTAAACGTTCATAGCACAGCCAAGCTCGCCCACCTCCACAAGAACAAATGAACCTGGGAAAAGAGGAGGAATGATTAAAAGGTCTATATCATTTCTGCTCGACTCCAATCAGTCTCTATGAGAGGTTTTTACTCACAGCTGTCTTTCAGAGCTACACAGCAGGTTCTGTCCAGGGCCAGAGGGGGCCGAACTACCTTCAGACGCTCTCCCTTCTTCTGGACTTTGGTCATCAGAAGCACATCTGAGAAAAGTAGAGCCACCACTTCCAGCTACGTCAAAGCACGTCCCAGGGAACACGGAAAGTCAAGAAAGTTATGAACGAGACATCTTGAGGGGTGAGAACAAAATGTGCAGTGACAGAATACACAGGGAGCGCTCACCTTGCTGTCCTTTCTGCCACGAATCTTCAGGTTCTCCTCCAGCAGCAGCTTACGGATAATTCCAGGACCCACCCCGCTGATGGGGCACGTTAAATCAAACTGGCAGATCTCTCGAACATGCTGTAAAGCCATTATTAATCAACAATGAATCATGTTAGAGAAATGGTTCTCAAACTTTATCATGGGACCCCCCTCTATATATCCATATTTAATGACTCAATTTAGATTTTGGTCTGAAAGGATTTTTGGAAACTTTTGTTGTCAGACACATTATATTATTAGATTATATAACTGTTTATACTGCTATACTGTTATACTGAAGTGATGCCATCAGGGTGGAAAGTGAAACCTGCGAGCAAAATAGTAATCTTTACACATACTCTCTTCGTGATTTTTAGTGAAATTAAAGCTAAATTAAATTATTTTCTTCCCTCCTTCTTCCTTCCTTTCTTGGAATTCCCTCAAGGATCCCATCTTGGGAACAACTGTGTTAAAGTGGGTATTTTGGCACACCTCTCTGTTATATTTTATTTCTGTTATGTTGAATGTCCTTTAATGAATACTTACACCCAATCTCCTCTCTAAGATTTCAGGACTTTGAGTGCACTGAGTTGCTCAGTAGTGGTGACCTCAAAAAGAGAAATATGCCAGTTGAAGCTGGCTTGGTTCTGCTTTCAAGATACGCTTCAGCTTTGTGGTTGTTTGAAATGAGGATTTTGAGTGTTATGCTGCACGATAAGACACTGTTTCAAAAGTAAGAATGCCTGTGAATTCTGATGTCTCAAGCCCAATTCTCCTTTCATGGCCTCATTTTCTATTCTTGATTATTTTGTACATACTGTATGCACAGTGCTCTCTGGAGTTGCATGTTTTTCTATACATAATGCCCTCATTTCTGTATTCTGTGTATTTTGGATTTGTGTGTATAGTTTAATTCCTGATTTTCTTCAAAGAACTACAATACCCAGATGTCATATGTCTCCAGTGTTGGCAGATGTTTTACTAATTGCATGATTGGTAAACATGACGATTTTATGCTTTGCTCTCCACCAAGTGCCATGTTTTCTCTGATGATGAAAACTTGGCGTAATAAATATAAACTGCTAAGTGGATCAAAGTGTGTGAAAGGTCTTTCTCACTGTGGATTTGATTGGTAACGACTGTACTTTTGCAGAAAAAAATAGAGTAATAAAAAAATCAGCTGAGTGGCAAATATTCTATTCACAGTATTTTGCACTTTCACATTTGTATTTTCTTTTACCTTGTCGATTTCTTCATTTATGCCTTCCACTTCGTACCCCTCCAGCCTCTGCGCAGAGATACTTAGAGCAAGCTCCTCGTCCTTGAGCCTCAAGTAGTCATTGATGCTCGCTAAAAAAACATTCACACTCGACAACTAGAGAATAAACAGAAACAAGAATGGGTGGGTGTTAGTGGGTGTTTTGCTGAGAACAAACTGTACAAGGGGGCACAATCAATTTGCGCTGACCTTAACAGGTTTATTGATTTAGAAACTGACGCTCCTCACCATGCCTCTGAGTGTCTGTTGTACTTGTGGGTCATGGGTGGTTTTGAGCACAGCCTGCAGCAGCAGAGGGTACTTTGTGATCCTCTGATGGGGTTTAGCTTGCATGTCTCCCAAACGCATCCGCTCACACTGAGGGTGAGTCTCTACCCACTGAAGGACAGAAACACAAGGACTTTCCATCAACAAAAGCCTTCAGATCACAAATTCAGATACATTTCATTTTGTTAATACAGAGCCACCTTGAACTTTAAATGTAGTACTAAAAGCAGAGAGCAAAATGAGCATACGTAAAGTGCCTGATGATGGAAACAATTGTCTGTAGTAGATAAAAATAGATCACCTGCCACACCCACTGGTAAGTTACAATAGTTTTTGATCTTTGATCTGTAATTAATTCTGTAAATAGTACGGTTTTCACCTGCTCAGTATGAAAAGTGCCCTGAGATAACTTCTGTTATGATTTGGCACTATATAAATAAACTGAACTGAAACTGAATTGAACTGACTCCTCAATTTTTGTCTCTATACACTCTCTCAGATCACATAATAAAATGAGCCTACCATATAAATCATGACCTTATAAATAAAATGCTGTAACTTTGAATTCTGTTGCACATAATGATGAATAAACTTTTAAATAATACACACTTGGTTCTATTTGAAATAGTGCTGAAAACAAGTAAAAGTGCCAAATTTCTGTGAAAAATGTGTATTAGGCAGAAACCATTATTGCAGACAGATCCATTTTTATAGTTCACCAGCCAACCAGTTTATCTTATATACTGATTAAAAGTTTTTAAAGTATTTCAACAGGACATGCTTATCTGTCAGTCACTGTCATGATAAACTTTCAGTCTTACAATTTGCATGCTTGACAGAAAATTAGAAAACAGTCAGAGAAGCTGAATCATTATAAGCGGACGTTATTGTGGTTGCCCATATGACATTGGTTATGACAGGACACAGGCTTATGAAATGACACAAACCGCAACACTGCCATTAACAACAGTGCCGTTACTCATTACACTGCATTCCTTGCTGATATGGTATACGGGAATTTAGGGCTTGTGTGGGTGTCCAGTTGAGCGTGCGCATTTAAGCGTTCATGCATGCAGTTCATTAGAGCGTGTACGTGTACATGTTTGAATAAAAGTCTGCATTGTATACTGTACCTGGACATAGGTAAGGAAATGAGGATTGGTTTCCATCTGCCTGCGTGTAAACTCGAGAGTGTTCTCCTCTTCCCAACAATATGGCATATAGGAAGAGAAACGCTCATGGAACTAAGGAACAAAAGCAAAGAATAAATGATCATATGTGTAACAAACTCCTAACTGCATTCCTAATGTATCTAATGTAGTAAGCTGTTACCTGCAGACAACCAGCTTCTAACCGCATAGGGTCAAAGGGCTTGCTTGTCCTCCGGACCTCCAGTAACATGGGATACATCACCTCCTGCCAGAACAGGCGGTGGGCACTGAGGATGGAGGGAAGGTTGGAGAAAAGCAGATCAGGCGTCACCTGGCAAAATCAAGCAAAAAGAAACGAGAGAGCAATTAATAACTGACTTCCCTGCCTCGCCTGACATTTTCCGTGTTCTCAGTGGAAATCTAGAAAATTCTGTTGCGGCGAATGTTCCATTTGCACTTATGCTCGTGCACTATATCAGCTCGAACAGATGTTTTTAGTGTGCCAGTATGTCAGAGGTATGCAAAACAGTGGAAAATAGGCCTGGAGGTGGTTTGTATTTTGTTTGTGCAATTCCAGTCTAGACAAGAAAATGTTTGTGCATGCTCTGCAGACTGACCTCCAGGAGAAATCCATGCTGGTGGAGATTGACAAGGGCTGCGATAACCAACTGCGACATACAAACAGAAGTTAATTAACATCCTGTAGAATGCCCTTATCAGTTCTGATATATTCAACCATATATAAAACTTCATACAGAAGGCATTAACAGTAAGACTGCAACTCTTGTCTCTTGCTAAGATTTTTTATTAGCTCATCAAAGAATCTGAAAGTAGGAAGAGTGAAGTCTTACATCTTTGATGACTGTGAGCTTATTGATGTAAGTGAGCTCGGTATGAACAAACTCCCACAGCGCCTCCTGCTGGTGTCTCTGGACCTTAGACATGGTCTGCCCAAGTAAACAGGATGGAGGAGGAGAAAGCAGAGAGGAAACCGTTTAAAGAACGTACAAAAGTCTCTCACCCACAGAGCAGCTGTTCGACAAAACTGTAAGAGCTGTGGGAGCCACTGAGGCGCCATACCGAATGAGAGTCCACCATTTCTGTCCAGTTCTTTTCCAGCGTCGTTCCGTGATTTTCCTCCTCCCACCTCCATTTTAGACTGACTGGCACAGGGTAGGATTCCAGTGCCTGCTTCAACACATCCAGATGACCCTGCAGGGTTGGGAAAGACAGAGCAAAGAGTTAGAGAGCGAGTAGAAGAAGATAAGTTGAGATAAAAAAGGACAGAAGTAGGTGCAGATAATAGGGTGAGAGATTAAAGTGAGAAAAAAGGAGGTCGGGAAATTTGTTATCATAATGTATCTCCTCTTCAGCGCAAATGTTATGTTTCTGTTTATACTCATGGTCATAGCTTCATTTATAATCTCTGCTGTGGAAAAAGAGCTGCAGTTGTTTGAGTTGGCGGACACTGCTGCAGCATGCCTGTGCCCATGCTTGTCAGTGTATATTTAGACATGCAGGAGACTTGATGGGAAGAAGAAGAATACCTCAGGCACAGGGTTCTTGTCAGACACTCCCTGGCTGAACAAGACCTGTCTTAGCGCCGCTCGAGGTTTGGCCCCTGCAGATGCTCCTTTGCTCAGAGTTGCAAAGTCTGTCACCACTTTCTGCTTTGTGCGCCTCTGAAATGGACAAAAGAGTCGGACATTTCATTTTCATATTGTGCATTTCATACAGGCTCAAAAGGGCCATCAAGCACATTTCCAAGCTTACACTATAACAATTTCTAATAGAAAGATGACACAATAATGATACCTGTGGAGAAAACATGTTTATTTACCTGTGCACTCATTTTACATTTTGTCATTTAAAGAGTTTGATATCAGTAAATAGTAAATGAGGCTGTCATCTTTGCATTTCTGTCCCATTCATAACAAGCCACTTACCTGATAACCCAAAGTGCTGAACTTGTTTTTGTCTGCTGACCCCCTGTGGTGAAATGTTATCTCTGCAGCTGCTGTCGTCCCATCGACAACATCTGGCTCTTTGGCGTCTGTGTCCCTCTGCCTCTCCCCCTCCCCTCCATCTCTCCACGGCGCTGACGTTTCATCCATCGTGTAATCTTCTGCCCCACCATTGTTTACGTTGGGTACTTTTAAGGCATAGCTGAGAATAAGCACACAGGGTATTTTGTGCCAAAATAAAGTGTGTGGCAGAGCAGAGCAAACAACTGCGTGACAAGAGAAGGCTTTACATGAGAATCCAGAGGCAGACGGTATAATGGAAAGATATTGTGTGTACTATCATTTCATTGTGTTTACTAAGAAGTCCCTGTCAAAGCCAAGGCTAGATAAAACTCAGGTAAACAAACAAATTTCCAACAAAAGAAAGGAGGCAGACTTTAAATAAACTATGCCGACTAGAGTCCTAGTGTTCAAATAAAGCAGCACACACATATTGCTACTCTGACTCATTATATTCAGTAGTCCTCTAAACACACAGTGAAGACCAGGTGTGACAGTCAGGTAGCGAGGCTACTAAAAAGGAAGAAATTCTTTGAGTCGCATTCTGGAGATGGTGAACCACATGAACACCTGGGGGTTCACATGGTTTCTGCTCCAGTTACCTGGTTTGTCAGTGTCTGGCCTCATCTGACATTAGTTCACACAAACCTGTCATCATAACTTCCGATATATCCTGCTGCAGCTTTAGGTTACACTGGAGAATGTGTCCTGATTCTCAAGGGAACTATTGCTCTGAAAAGTTTCACCACTTGCTGCTGCAGCTGTTATAAAAGTACCATGGCAGAGGTGACCGCTGTATAAATATGATTGCTGCTAATGCACAGCCGTGATTACAAAAGTCACTCGCACACAGGCACGCATATGACAGACATGTATACTGTGCTAAGCTGCTCATGCTACGCTGTCAAACATCAAAGTACTGACGCAAATGATTTCATCACAGTGTCACACCTGTTTACAATCACTTTACTGCAGATCACAGTAACAAACAAATATGCCTGAATTCTTATTTATTATCTTGGAAATGCAAGTCTCACTCCAGATGGAAAGTTTGCTTATGAAAACAGGCCTCTTAGGTCTTTCTTTTTTAACTTTAAATCAACACAGGATTGTCAACATATAGCTCACTTCATGAAGACATAAGGCAAAACAATAATTAAGTATAATGCTCCTTTTTTTTACACTACCGTCTATGTTATTAGTTGATAAAAATGGACTCTTTACCTGGGCTTGGTTGGATCCATTTTGTTTCACACAGTCATCTTTGGTTTCTGTTAGCTTTCTCCTCCTTTTTTGTTTCTGCCTGATTTGGTCCCTCCCTCCTTTCCTTTCACCTGCACCCCTGCCCAATGCAACTGGCCCGACAAGAACAACTGGATTTTAAAGCGAACAAATCAGTGCTTAGGGCTGGTTAATGTGCTGTGGTTGAGTGTTTGCTGGAGGTGGTGACTGATTTCTTAGAGGGTGATCTGCTGTTGTTCTACATCAGTCAGGGTTATTGATCTCCCTGAACAAACAGGAGCTAATCATTTTAGAGGAGAAGCCCGGCGTCTCTTAATACTCCATAAGATTCAATACAGAGGCAAAACAAATTGATTTTGTTCATTACATAACAGAGAGAAGAGTGGATATGTAATCAACAGTGAGAAAATGGTAGCTGACAGCACAGTGGGATGGAAAGTTAATAAGTGCTCACAGGTAAGGTGAAGTGAGTTATGGGGAAGTGGAATAGGTCGAGGAATGTAGACACCGGAGGGTAAAAACAGATGGAAAGATTAGGCTAGTTGGAAAAACAAGGAAATAACACTTATGTATATAAAAATAGAATGCAAGGGAGAGATGTGGCTCGAAGTGTAAGTAAAACTTCAACACTCGGAGGCAGAATGTGGAGTGACAGCATGACTTGACTTAAACACATCATAACAAGCTCGTAAACGCTCACAAATCATTATTCAGTAGTCACAACACACGTGCACACACACACGCAGGCACGCATACACACACACACATACACACACACACACCAGGGGCCCGTTGCACCAAACTAGGATAAGGGATTAAGCCGGGATATGTTGGTTATCCTGGCTCAACTTATCTGTGATCCGGTTGCACAAAAGCAGGATAGTGGAAAGTGGGATATGTTATGGGACAAGTTACCATGGAGATTTATTCTGTGGAGCTAGCCTGCTCCAGACCAGGCTAAGTTCCAGGATCTATTTAATCTCATCCCTTATCTCAGTCAGCAGTCATCACAAACGGAAACCAATAGTTATTCCACTGCCCACTACACATTGTTATCACATTCAACTAGATCCACTGTCATTATTTAAACATTAACACAAAACATAAGCATCATTAATTTCAATTTTAATTTCATTAATTT
>OMLF01026367.1:0-18040 GCA_900302615.1 Holocentrus rufus | reverse complement strand
AAAAAAAAAAAAAAAAAAAAAAAAAAAAACTACAGTGAGCGTGCTCTTTTGCTGACATCAAAGCTGACATCAAGGACCATTTGAAGACATTAACAGCTGTCAGTAAAATATAGTTGATCCATACAAATGAGCTGACAGATATGACACATCATTGCATGCACACATGGCCATGTATGTGCGCATAAATCTGGTCACCCAAAGTTGGGGACATACAGTATTCTTGGCTGGCCTGGCAAAAATCTTTTATCTTTTTCTTTATTTAAATCCAATTACATTTACTACCCCCCAAAACAGCATGTTTTGGAGATTACGTATTGGTGTGCCAGTCAGCATACATAAAAATTCCAATTTCTCTAATTTGTTTTCAAAGGTTTTTGGACAACTCCCCCTCTGACCATATAAAACCTGCTACTTCACAACTTTTACATCAGTAGTAAAATGGTACTGCAGTGCATTTTTGCTGCCTTTTCCTCCACTATGGCCGCATCTAAGTGGCTGTAATTTATTTATTTTTATGAATCTGCAACTTGTGACAGCTGCAGACAATGCACAAAGCTTTTCACAGGAGGTTACTTCACCAAATACACTGATATTGCAACGGACTTCCCTCCTTTTTCTCTTTCCATGTTTGTCCTGGTCTGACCTTCCCACTTTTAAACAGTCCCTCACTTTGTTATATTCCGACATCTCCAACATCATTTCGAAATAGGCTATTATGGAAACAAGTTACCATAAAAATAATATTTCGCTTGCATGTACTTTAGCTACATTTTTAACTTACAGATATATAGATAGATAGATAGATAACTTTATGTTGTACTGCACTGATCTTTTGTGCTGTTTGGATACAGTACTACAGGGAAGCTACATCTACAATATTCTCAAGGAAAATGTATTTTGCTATTATTATTTTGACTTTTCCCTGTTATCTTGTTCTTGTACAGTATCCAGGCCTCATGCATACATTTCTGGTCTGGCCTGGCCTTAGCTGCCCCCAGATGGCCTGGTTTGGCCGCATGTTGGCATCTTGCCATCCGCCCCGGGTGATGTAACTGTACCAAAGCAGCCACCGACGCAGTGTTGGATTTGTCAGCTCATAATTTACCTCTGCAATTATCCAAGATGGCCCTCAGGAAATAAACATAGGAAGCAGAAGTTGAAAGTCTTTTATCTGGTCTTTTTAGCCTCACTCCTCACTGTCTTGTTTTTTTTCTCAATATGTAACACCCCTGAGAAGCCCCATTGTTTCACTGTTTACATTTTTGTATTATTCGGGGGGATTTGGGTATTGGGAAAAAAAAGAAGAAACCCTGGCACCACTTTATTCATTCCCAAAGGCTTTCCAAATGCATCCTGCATAATCATGCGATCCAATTCACCCCAGGGTCGACTTTAAACTCTGGCGCCAATTGACAGCTTTTTAGCTTCCAATTCTGGCCAGATAGACGGGGGGATGCCTGGGAATTTGTTTCTGCGTCAAGGGATTTAAGGGGACAGAACCACCGGGGCAAAATGACATTCCGCAGCCGGCTGCCAACTTGGCAAAGCCCGAAGTGAGTCAGACTTAGAACAGACCAGGGGGTGTACATGCTTCATTTCACAAAGAATTGGGACGACCACAGGGCTGTGTGCTATGTGTGCGTGTCTGTGTGTGTGCGTTCGGCTTGTTTTTGAGAACCGGTTAGGGCCCTGTGTTTTCTGTTATGCAGAAAACATATGTTAAGGGTTCAGTCATTCTACAAAAAAACATACGCCTCTCAGGGTTGGTCTTTTTTTTTCCTCTTTTGGACTTCTGAACCTGTTGTGTGTCACCATGATAGACAGCTGTGCAACTGAGCTAATTCAGAAGCCAAGTGAGTTCAGCCAGCTATGTGATGTCCACTGTAAATGGAAATAAATCTGAAATTAGGGCTCAAAATTGGAACTCAAACATGAACAAATAACAGAATATGTGGTAAAGAAAATGCAAAACCACTTATATGGTTGAGCTGCAAGCTAACAAAATCATTATGAATACATTAAAGACCAAATTAAATTAAGCCAGGTTAGTCAGGTGCTGTATGCATAGTGTGCAGTAACCATAGCTGAATGTATTCATCTGGTGCTTACCTTCAGCAAGTCTGAATGTTTAAATATGCGTCAATAAAGTCGACTGCTGCTTCTCTTTTTTAGTGGAAATGCCTTGGCTTAGGTTTGGATCATGAAGTATTCAAGCTTTCTGTACACCTGCTGCTCATTTTTGAACTTTACTTTCACTTCCTCCTGTTCCAAACTTGAGGTTATGTTAGAGGTCACGAGGATTGGAACGTCTTTTACATTGTAATAAGGTTTAGCCAGGCAGGTTCAGAGGAAGTCAGTTCAAGCAGAGCAAGTCACACATTATCAGTGTTGACACAAGCACTGAGAAGGGAAAATTTGGAAATGCCAGAAACTATAACATAAGTAAGTAAATAAACAGTTTGCTGCTGATTTTATGTGTACCACTAATGGTAGCAATCATTAGCAGAGCTCCTTCACTAACACAAAAACTTGCACTAAAAAACCTACTTCCTATTCAGAAATAATCAACTAACTCTTCTCATACATCGATTTTCAAGTGCAGTTTCTGTCACTTAATGCACTTTATGAGCTACAGCAAATGCACTCAGTAGCAGTATGCTGCAAGGACGCTAAATTATTTGGAGAAAGTCTAAGAACAGAACAAATACACCAAGGGAAGTAAATGTAATCTGCAATACTGTAGCAGATATATGTGTTTTAGAATATACTATTTGATTCAGACATCAGGCCAGTATGACCAAAGGATGCCCGTGCAAATTATTTGACTAAGTTATTGATATACTCTCGTCCTCTTTATCTTCCTTATAAATTCCCTCTTCCCTGCAGAAGTGAGTGGGGGAAAAGAGAGAGAGGGAGGGAGAAAGAAATGCCTGCCTCAGACTGCAAGGTAGCTAGGCAACCCTGTGCCCATATTTTCTCAACAGCCTCACAGTCAAAACAGTCAGCCCTCCACAAAAATACAGCTCCCTCCACTCTCTTGCAAACAACGGTTTGTAGGAGAATATTTAAATATGTCAGATGTGGCGTGAAGTTTGCTCTTATGCTTTAAAATGAGCAATTAATCTTTGAAGTAGGTGAGCTCCGAGGAAAGAAATAAAAGGCAGGGGTGGGATACGTGACAGGTTAGTAGATGGACCAAGAGACCTTTACAGAGGGAAGAGCGTGATGAGAACAAAAGATAGGGCAGACAGATGATGGAAAGGTAGGCAGTACAGAGAAAGAGAAGACAAGAGACTTAAAAAGAGTGTGCACTGTATGTGTATGTTGGCCAGTGGGGCTTTGAGGTGTTGGTGTGGCAGCCATGTTGGAGGTCTAAGGTCTTGTGGCTGTGAATAGCTAATTGCATGTCTAAACACACAACATGGACGTCTCAACAATTAGACATGGTTAACGTGTTTGGTGTTTTGGAGCAGGAACTCATTAATTTGTCACTCATATGCCTGATCAATTTTTGCGCTGCCATAGTGTTTAATTAGCTAACTTTCATTGCCCTGGTGTAAACACATCTGACTTGCACATTTAATACATCTATAAGAAACAAGCATTAGTCGTGCTTCTTTTAAACCGCAAACTGACTCTGCTTATTACAAAACTGAACATTTTTTAACAGTTTAACAGCTTTTCAACTGGCGTCAACACTTGCAAGCAAAGCAAAGGGAATCTTTCCTGCCTCTGCCTTCTTTCCCATATGGCATGAAAGCAGCATGAGCTGACTCTGCTCAAGTTATAACTCATGCAGGCCAGACAAGACAAGACAGTTTACTGTGTCAACATAACCTAAATTTAGAAACAAATCTACCTTGACTATTCACTTTTTACTGTAACATTACTGTATTACAGTATACCAACACCACAGTATTCATTTATTTGCCTTCATGTCATATATTTAGCCATCATTTGTGCATAGCCAGTTCTCCACAGGACAACACCAGATGTATTTGCTTGGAGATTTGTGACACAACTGCAAATTAGCCTCTTTACATACTTGTACATTAATGAGTGTGTGCATCCTTGCACGTGCGTCAGGTGCTGTGCTGCGTATGTGTACACAAGTGTGTCGGTGTGTGTGCGTGTGTTTGTGATCATAACACAACATGACATGTTCCATTTTGTACACACATTCATCCCTAGTGGATATTTAGCATCCTCGGCAACAATGGACAACTGTGCATCTGAACGTGTGTGTGTGAGTGTGTGTGTGTATGTGTGGGTGTGTATACAGTATATTTACCATGGAGTGTGGTTCCTGGGAGGAGGTGTGTGATGTGCTGGCTGTATCCATGCTGCCTCTTCTGTTGTTCCTGTGGCCTTCAGCCAGCCAGCACCCAGAGGTCCCCAGCAGAGCGGCCACAGCCACAGCCCAAACACCCAGGCTGCCCATGAGTGTCTACCTACACAGAAAGGTAAAGACACAACACACACACACAGTCACTGGACTGACTCATATGTAACCACAGCAGTCTTTAAACACACATTGACCAGTGCGGCAGTCTTCAGAAATGAGACTCTTAAAGTCTCTTAAAGACTCAGTTTCATTTCCCTGCAATCGTCTTTGTATGCAAATGAGTTTCAATGATGTTACATGAACTTTCTTGTGGGTGCCTTGTCTTAGTCTGCTGTGGTATAGTGATGTACATGACTACATGTATACAATACAGCTTAGATGTTAAGACAACACAGGCCTGGTTCACATTATACTATGACGATGACACAGCACACAGATGTGCTATGGGGATTTCAAAATAAAGGCACATCTTAAAAATGAGGATATGGATTAATGTTTTCATTTTGCATCAATATATTGGATCATTGATCACTGAATTGATATATCGATCCAGAGCGATTGATCTTTACACCCATATATATCATTTTACAGTCAAGCCTTAATGAGGGTGACAGCTAGTACTGAGACAACTGAAGATGACTATAGTTACTATACACGTGAGTGTACATGGATGGGAATATAGTGAAGCAAAAGCACACTGTTAATTCCTGTCTGTATGTATGAATGTAATATCATGTTTGACAGTGGTTCAGTTGTTAACGTTAACCAGTGAGCCAAGCAGCAATTTAGAAATTATTTTCTCTTCTCCCCCACAAAACAGATGAGGGCAGCTGATCAGCTACAGGCGCTGAGAGCTGAAATCACATTCAAACAAACTGCTCATTAATTAAGTATATGTGTCATCACTGCGAATGCACCATGATACTGCAAAGAGTGCACTTGCTTTTTTTTTTTTTTTTTTTTTCTTATTAATGTGAAAGTCCACTCCCCTCAGTAATTTTCCTTTCATTAAGACAGTAGGGAAGCAGAGAGAGCCGCAGGCTAGGAGAGGGTTTTGGGGGAATTCAAGAGGTTCCAGAGAGAGGAGTCTTAACCGCTGCACTACTTTCAGACATGCGTGACATGATAGGATGTCTTGTCACAAAGAATGCACATATGGATTGGCAAGTATGTCACAGCATGTGTTAATACAGCAAAAATGTAATGCCATCGTTCACTGATGTTGTGTCATGTTTCAACCCATCTAACATATTATGTTTTATTTACACATATTTGTATTTAGGAGTACATGCAGTACATGCAGCAACAAATACAAAACAGCGCACACGCACAGCATGGTACAACTATGTAAACATCAAAGCGAAGACTGAGGGGATAATTACATCTGTGTTACAAAGGAAACAGAAAATCTTTTGATGTCATTGTAGACATGTCTCTCTGAAGTTGCAGAATGGTTGAGTGCAGCACGGGAGCTTAAAATATATAGCGGACTGAAAAGCTCAATTTTAGCGCTGTCAAACACAAACACACAAGCACACACACACACACACACACACAAACCTGCAGATTCATCCAAGGGGGAAAAAATACATACACAGCATCAAGGCTGTATTGTTGTAATGATGCAGCATGAAAACCCCCTGAACCTACTGTCAATATAGCTGTTTAAATATTGCTATTAGCAATTTGTTTGTTTCTTTGCTACTCTATAACAATTAAATTCACAGAGCATTTTATTTGTCAGATCTCAGATAATATATCACAGATTTATTGAGTCTTTTTTAAACCTTTAGTGTTGTAGTATGGCTTAGCAACCTTAGCAACCTAGCCAGCCACAGTGATTTGAAATATTTTAAGAGATGGTAAAGAAAGCCAGATTGATCCTGAACGTCCCTGATCACCAACATACAGGGCAGTGGGACCCGGTGCACACTGAGTGCTGCTGTGGAGAACCTAAATTCAACAGTGAATGAATCGGGGAGTCATTTATCCCCACTGCAATAAGATTGCTCAGTGATATAGTGTATAATGCCCTCCAGAGCAACTCTGAATTTTGCACCAATGACCAACCTTTATTGGACTCTGTCAAACTGTTGATTTCTTGTCCGTACATGGTGTACTACATGGTGTGGTGATCTCTTTGGTGTGTTATTGTGCTTTTATATAATTTGCATATTGTTTTTACTGTGGTCTTATTTTTATTATGTGTCTTTATTGTGCGTTTTTACTGCAAACCCCATCTGAAATCAAATTTCCCTTTAGGGGACAATAAGGTTTTGAATTGAACTGAAAGCCATGGCGCTCAATGTGTGTCAGCCATAACAGGTTTGTCTTTATAGTGTTATAATGTGTGCAGCCATTCTTCAGTAAAACATCATAATGCATATTACAGCGACACGGTGTTTCATTTTGCTCTGTTACTCCCTTGCTGTCTCCGCTTATAATTTTATTCCCCTACCTTTTTACCTTTTGCATTTACTGGAGAATACTCACAAGAAAACAATTTTCATAACACATCACATATTTTGTATTTTTCATAAACATGTTATTGTCCTTTGACTTGCAGTGTTCCAACAATACTTGAGCTTTACATAATGCCAGAAACCATCAGAAGCTGAGGTCTCAGAAATGATACCTCAAAATCAAGCTTTAATACAATAACAGTGAGCAAACTGCAAAAGCTTGGGCAGCCTGTCAGTGTAAACATAACTTGACTAGAAACCACCAACACCATTCAGCTAGCTAGCCTGGAGCTAATGGGCCCTCATAGATGAGAACTCACCCTTGTGAAATTAAACACCAAATGAGATCTGCCAGTCACTGTCTTAATGTGCTGCCTGCCCCCCCTGGCATTGGCCCACACACAGCTACACACACACACACACACACACGCATTTATACACAAGCACATATGAGCACGCACACACACACACACACACACTCAGCAACCTGATGGTGTCTAATGAAAAAGTGGCTTCCAGGTCCATTTTGAAATTCATCAGGAGGGAGAACTTGTATGAGGAAGCCATTATTTGACCAGCATGTTAAAAAGCTTAAAGAGACAGGCTCATTTAAACCACCGGACCCTCTGACAGCTTTGTTGAGACTGGACTTGTTCACTTTTAAAGTCCTCACAGTGAGGTACAGCAGAAACTCAGACTCAAGGCCCTGGACGACTAACTCTATTTATATACCTCTATCCATAGCTGTTATTCTTCATGCTCCTTTCTCCAGCACTTCTAATATTGTCAGGGCCCTTCAGCTCCAACATTTACTTCCTATAGTGCTGAAACCTGCCTGCCCGGGGTCCAGAGGCAATTTTCTCACACTTCAGGGAATCCCAGCTATCTGTCGAATCATGCATTTGTAACAACAGATTCATAAGAAAAAAAATGCAAAAAGGGGGGAAAAAAGCAATATAGCAATGATTACTTACTTGTAATGTTTTTCACCCCTGCGCACATCGCTAAAATCATGTCTGACAGCAAAATTATGAAGGTGTCAATCACCAATTGAAGTTGATAGCAGGCTAGCATTACTTAGCTCTGTTTTGGCTACCAGCCACAACGTTTTTGTGGCAACAATGACAAAGTCAAAGCAAAAAAAGCAGGTTACTTCCAGTGTTTGGAGCAACATAAATTGGAGATTGTGGCCTATTAAGTTGTATTGGAAAGTGGTTTGTGGGAATGTTTTTGTTTATGATCCCACTGTGATGTTTGTTAGTGAGGACCCCACTGGAAATTTTAAATAATACTTTTACCTGCAAGTCATATTTTCAAACATTGATTACCTATGAATAAAAACCAAAACAAGCCTAAACCAACTCTGATTGATGGGAACTCGCTAAAGCTTGTGAACAAAGTAGAATTTAACAAGGAACTTAGCCACTATACATCATTTTCTAACAATTTGGTAGAAGATGGTATGCCAAGCTTACATCCTTCTAACAATATGGATAATAATCGAATTCCCTATATGGGAAAAACAAACAACTAACTTATTTATGGAGCATGTCTTTTCAGCTCTGTTGGTTGCTTGCAGCGTTATCGATCCAGGAAGTGCAGCTCTCTGGCGCTCACTGGCAGGGACAATGAAGAAGCTCAGCTACATGACTGAGACGTATACATATGAAGTGCTCAGGTATGGCAGCATCTGCCGCTGCACAATGCTAACAGTCACACGCGAGGCATCCAGAGGAACGCAGCATCTCTGCCAACACCTCAGCCTTTGGAGCACATCAGCTTCAGTCAGCGATGGCCTACTTTTTTTCTAGGTCGAGGTCAAGCGTTCATTGCGGTTGCAAAGTTGTGTTGATGAATCGATAAAAAGGCACACACAAACATGCTATAAGAGAAACTCAATAGCCATAAGTGACAGTTTTGATGTTCAAGCCAGCATGGGACTGTTGAAGACAGAAAAGGGAACATTCAGGGTTAAAGTTTGACATTCATAAATTCTAGGGCTGTCAAATTAATGCATTAATTTAGATTAATTAATTATATATGACAGTTATATTGACTTCTCTTGTTTGCGTAGAACTCAGTGTCTCAACATCACAACTGCCTTAGTTTGATCTGGTATTTCTGCTAAAAGTAGAAATATCGTAGTTCTATAAAATCACCTTGTATGATAAGCTGCCATACACTGTAGGCCACACCAGTATTCACCACTCAAAACCAAATGTTTTATAATACATTGCATAATATTTGATAGTATGACTCATAATCTCTTTTTTAACCTAACACATACAGCACTGGACACCTGGGAAGCTTCGTCATCCTGACTATCTGTTTTTCCTGAATTTCAACGGTTAAAAAAACACAATCGGGGTCCAACGATCTGCTTTTTTGAACATTAATGCACAGTTTTTTAAAATAATAATCAGTGTTTTGCATGCATCTGTGATTACATGTATACAAAACAGACTTCAAGGAGCCCATTTTTAAGAAATATTACAAGCAATCTTGGCCTTGAGCTAGGCTGAACACATTTCGAAGTTCTCTTTTGTTGAGAAGTGAACTGAAAAGTGGGTTATGTGATGACATTTTAAACATACAAGACAAAATGTTTTTCTTCCTCAATATAAGAAAGCACAACAAACCTCTGGCTCTGCTCACTAATGCACACACAAGCTGTCAGGCCACAGCTAATGGTGATGTGTGTCAGCGACATCATGTTTGGCCCCCAGTGAGAAGCAAACTCTACAGCACTGATTTTTATTTATTTACCTTTTTTCCCTTTTGTGGCAAGCATTTCCAGAATACATAAGTGGTTTTGCAGGCTTTTGCGCACAAATTAAATCAAATTTTTCCTAAATGTAAGGTTGCTGAGTTGTATCATACAGGTTTTTTTTTCTTCTGCCAAGCATCACAAAAATGTAGGCTGGATTTGGCCATATGACACAGGAACTAGCTGTTTCCAGATTAAGCCATTTTAATCTTGCTATGGGCCTGCTTTGAAGTCAGCATTTGAAAATCATAACAGTATATGCATTTGTAAATAAAACATAAACATATCCTTTCACTGCTAAGTCCCCCTTGCTCATTTCTTGCTTTTACTGATGGTTCTATGTTTTTATTTGTCCAAAATGATGGCATGCAGCCATAGAATGAAGTGTTAATTTTATCACTGATGACTACAACATAGAAAATCTGCAACACATTGACAATGCCAGAAATGAATTTGTTCTCGGGTTGACATCAGTAAAGAAAAAATCACTGCTGGAGGCAGTTAGCATAATTATCTTTGAAATATTATTATTATCCAATTACTATCTAATGCTTTAACATGCAAAGTGCAATGCTTTATTCGTCCGTCTTGACAACAGTCCTGAAATATCAAAAAGCTGCCCAATATGGACATAATTATTGACCAGAACCAGGTCATTTAGCCAGTAAGCAATTCACTAAATGGAATCAATATGACCCAGCTAATACCTGACTAAACTTAAAGGGCATCTTAGTCAGATTTAAAATTGTTGTGGAAATGAACACTGCATGCAACCCCAGAGGCAATCTATCTCTCTCTCTCTCTCTCTCTCTCTCTCTCTCTCTCTCTCTCTCTCTCTCTCTCTCTCTCTCTCTCTGTAATGGCAGCATGGGAAAGGAAAGGAGGGCCACTAGCCGAGCTTTGAGACAAATTGAAGGGATCAGGCTGAGCTCTCATTCCCGCTCTCAGTCTCAGCTCTGTGCTCCAGGTAGGTTTGCTGTCACAATTACAAATGACACATGCAGTTCCAGTGCGACAATCAGTCCCCGCTCAGCATGCTTCCTCCCTGCAAGTTGCTGAGTATTTAAAAAGATTATGAAGCAGGGGGAGAGGGATAGAAAAATTTTCCATCTGTGAATGCTGAACACGACATGAAGAAACTTTCAATGCTGTTTATCTGTATGCTGTAGGAATGCTAGCTCACATTATAGTGCCTATAGGGCGCTATAACAAAGATTTAGTGCTGAAATCGCTATATATCCGTTTGGAAAATAGTTCTTCAATCAATGTAAAGTGGTTTGAATAATGCCAACCGAAGACTTAGGTTGTCTGCTACCTTTTAAAAAGTAGAAAGATATTTTTCTCTGTTATCAATCATTTTGTAAAAGGAGGTGTCGCTTTTAGATGAAATCATAAATGAGTCATTTTGGCAAAACTCTCTCCATGCAAAACGCTATTACTGAGTGCCGCCTCAGACTGATGCTGCTCTTCAGTAAAACTTAAGCCTTTAATGTGGAGTCTCTACTATTATCCTCCATCTGCCGGCCTATCCGCCTGCACCGGGTTTCAAAACGCACCTTGCTCGCACAGATGTCTGTAGAGCATGAAACAGAGCCACCGAGGGAATCACATTTGCCCCTATTGTTTTTACGACGCTTGGATGCAGCAGTGACTCACCCTTCATGTGTTTTTTTTTTTTTGTCTTTTTCCTGTGTGGTTGGAGAAGATACCGAGGAGACCAGGGGAGTCAAGCTGTCTGTCAAGATCACACATTCTAACCCTAGTTATCTTCCAGACACTCCAGGTTAACAGGATACACATCCTTTCAGGGACTTTTTTTTTTATATGACAAAGAACTGTGATAAATCTCAGACTGCTCTGGAGTGGTATTACCCAAAGAGGATTTATACAGCACAGTAGCCTGGAAAGATAAGGTTATGAACTGTCATTCACAGTAATGTAAAAGGCTCATAAGTGCTGCCCCTTGAAAAGGAGAGGGTGGGCTGACAGCGAACCTGTTAAAAGTTGACGGCCCATATCTTTACCATCAGCACAGGATCCAGACAGTTCACGGTTAATAAGACTTTACACCAGCACAGACACTAAAACCAGGACTTTTCATTGACTATCTCAGGCTATATACACAGTAAAATCAATGACATTGTGCAAAGCAGAACCAGAAACTTTGTGTTTGGTTGAAAAAAAAAAAAACTTTCTGAATTCTCACTGTTACTGACTATTGAGTTGTTGGACTAACTAAAGTTTGCAGGTGCAGCAAGCAGCATCCAGGTATTTTATTTTCAGGTTTTTCTTTTTTTCCCAACAATACCAACATGCTTCTCATTCACTTCCCCAAACAAGCTCTCTCCCATCCAGCCTCAAGATGAAAGCCAGTGACTCAATCACAAGCCCACTTTTCTGATGTGAAGGCTATACCACCGGTCATACCACACTTCTAAAAACTCAAACACACACAGACGGAAAATATTTCCACAAAAATAGCTATCTTTATTTTATATATTGATTTAACCTTGAAGCAATGAAGCACAAATTCGAAAATGGGAGGGAAAAGGGAATTTAAAAGAACAAACATGAAGAGAAGTCGGCTGTCAGTTTGCAGACGGCGACAGAGAAACACAATAAAGGAAACAACGTTGCGAAGACAATAACGTAGCAGAGGCATGAGCCAGACGGACACAGATAAGTAGCCCACTTTGAGACAACAAACAGCATAGCAAATACCATCAGCAACAACGAGGACGCCATTAGAGCAATTAAAACATGCAACAAAAACATACGGCAGATTAGCGCAGTCGTTTTGCAGAGGAACAATTGCACGCGTCGCTATTTAGATCCTGATGCAAATTCCCTCAGAGAGACAAACAATGCAAGTTCATATGTCGACCCCAGAAAAAAAAAAGAAAAAGAGAGTCGCCTTAAAGAGAACAATATCGTTTTGGTGCAACCCCTTAACAAGACCAAGTGTCCTTAACAGCATGGCTTCTTCTATGTTTCCTCAGAATTAATTACTGTCTGACACTCTCTCCTTGCCACTTTCTATCTCTATAGGACAGAGACAGAGCTGCAGGCTGGTGGGAGTAATAAGGCCCCAGCTCAAGACTGAGAGAGAAAGAGAGAGACACTTTCGTTTCATGCTATGCTTTCTTCCTCTTCCTCTTCTTCTTCTTCTTCTTCTTCTCTCTCTCTCTCTCTCTCTCTATCTCTCAGCCTGTTTCTTGCCCCTTTCTCTCCACTGATATTGGCTTTTTTTTCCTCTTTGACAAGTTTCCATGACCGGGTCTGCAGCCCTTGGGTGTTAAAGCCCACATCCTACTTGTCAGGTATGACTGACATACACATATACCCACACCCACACACACACACACACACACACACACACACACACCGAGTGACTTGTTAAATCCAAAAAATCCCCCACAGGGTATATGACATGGCTGTAAGAGGGAAAATGATATCAGGAGGCTCTGCAATGCCACGACAACATGGTCTGCCTCACTAACTTGACAGACGATTAAATGGGAGCGGCAAAGGGCAGCTCCAAAACATGCAAGAGGTCTGCATTTGTGATGACCAGGCAGAAGAAGCCTCAAAGTCTCAAAATGAGAAACAGTTAATAAGAGTAAAACGGTGCTTTACAGGACCATCGCTCACTGAAGAACTGTTTGAACCTGTAGATAACTGTTGGACGAACCATTTATGGCTCCATTTAGCACCAAGTCGGTCCACATAGAGGTAAATGGTTCTTCAGTGATATAGTGAATGGAATTGATAACTGTTAATATCAATATATCATCGTCAAATTAATCGTGATATCTTATCAAACAAATGGGAAAGTGGTCGAGACAGTTGTTACCTTCTATCCCATGCGAGCGGCGGTGTTAGTAATTGTGTTTTTCTGAGTATCCTTTAATGAAAATCATAAAACATATCAGAGGCGATTTTTCAGGCCATCCATTTGTTCCACCATCTGCCACTGCAAGAGACTCTGAAAACTTTGGTCCATTTGAGCTGGAAGAACAAACTCTGTCTATCCAGCTCTAGTTCATCCTCATTGGAGGCGGATGAATACAGTTTTCTGCTGTTCTTTGGCAGGAAGTAGTTCCTAGTGAAACTCTTGCATGGATTATGCAGCTATTATGCATATAATCATGCACCATGTATCTTCGTCATTGTTGTTGGAAAGGGCTTTTAATGTTGAATTTTTCATGTTTTCACATTTTTGACGGTTTGAATTCCACAAAAATAACACAGAAATTATCTGGACGGACAGATTGCATGATCGATAAATTGGAGAATATTTTTTTTGTATTTCCTGTGAAATGTTCCTTTAAGTCCATGAGACAAAAATAAGTCATATGGCCTGTTTAAGTATCTGCTTTAGAGTACAGTAGCAGTAATTTTGTTTGGGATGAACAAACGGAGGATAAGGAGGCACACTCTTGTGAATCTGAGTTTTTGATAGTCATATAGAGCTTTATCAGGTATTGTGTTAAGTACAATATTAAATAAACAGATTTTATAGGAGGAAATGCTCCTGTAGGCTCACTGCCTGCTCTCGTTAGCTCCTCTTTACCTGTCGTTGGAGAACAAGCATTTCCCCTTGTCATTAGAACAAGCTGCCCACTGATTATCTGAGCTTGAACTGTCTCCATTACGCTCGCTGAATGTTTTTCAGTTAACGGGCATAATTAACCATTTGGCTCTAAGAAAGTGTTGTGAAGTGCCATTTGAGGACGGTGCATTTTAGCACCTTGCAAATAAGTTCTACGACAAAGCAATTAGGAGCCAAAACACAGTCTGGCAACGGTAAGCACTTTTCCTTCATATCATGCAGGACAGAGAATGTAAACAATCAAATTAGTCAAGTGAAAAGTGAAAAATAACAATATGCGAGTGGAATAATAAATAAGCGAATAGAGAAAACAGGCAGATGGCCGACTAGATTCGCTGCAGAAAACAGATACCGAATGTGAAGTGACCTTTCCGTAACCCCGTACGCGTTTCCCCCTCTCTGCTGACTCTTTCGTCAGGTTCCTCCTCCATTCAGGCAGAGAGGCGGCGGGCTCCTGTTTGCTCCGAGCTGTGCTGCCGATGCTCTGAGCTCAGCCGCTGTGTTGATATGGGATGCAGCAGTAAAGGTCATTTCTAGAAGTTCAACATTAGTGATCGGAATTTCAAGTGAACCATGTTGGCCACATTTTCGCCGCCCCGCGCTAAACAGGGACTAGCGGGGATTTTTAACAGGTGAGGAGGGACGAGCTCGGCGGTATAAAATGTTCGAGTCTGACGGTGCAAGTTTCTACCTCAGTGTCAGTGAAGTGCTTCCCATTGTCATAAACCTCATGCTAATAGGTCTCTCAGTGTGTGTGTGTTACTGCGCTGCACCCCTGAGAAGGTATCTCATCAGTTTAATTTTAAAGTAATCCTGTCAGCCTCATTAGAGTGCGATTGTACGGCGAGAGAGCCAACCTATAAGAGTGTGACTCACCATCTGTAATACATTTCTACTTTTGTTTTGGAGCATGACTCATTATATTTCCTTGGAAAATCTGCAAAGCCAAACAAATCAAACTCACTGGGCGTCAAAGGGAAGGGAAGGAGGTGGGTTCAGATTACCAGAGGGGATAGCTTTTGTTGTGGGGAAATAAATCCTGCTCTTGATTAGATAAGCCCTGCATGGGGTTCAGGCAATGTGATGCCAAGCATTCAAACCATTCACAAGTGGGGCATTATAATTGATATGGAAATTTAATTTAGTATAATTAAAAGTTATATGGAAGTGCTGTCCTGGGTCTTAATTTGTGGATTGCTTGGTGCATTCAGCATCGATTTTAGATAAAGGGGTTGAGAATGAGTTTTTGCTATCGATAAAGTTTGGTCAGTAATGTTCAAATTAGAATTTAAAGTCTAAATTCTACTCTAAGTGCAAAAAATAAACAAACAGAAAAATCGATTAATTTAGCACAAAAGTTACCCATACTGTTTGCCTGAGTTTTTTCCAATTGGAAATGAAAAAAAAATCTCCAACTAATTTTCTGAGTTTTGGATAATTAAAATCTTTACTATCAGTTGACCTCAGTCTCTATAAAAGATTGGATTACTCATGTTTGACTGTAAACACATGCAGTTGCATTTAAAGACACGGCTAAACTTCGTCCTGTCTTTTCTATCGGTGGAGAATTTCACTACACGGTGCTGGACTCCCTCAGTCTGTATGATGATCACATCTGGGCCATTCGTGCCAAACAAAAGAAGATCCACTTGAAACAGGCACATGGAATTGACTTTCCATCCAGCATATCATCCTGCTGTCCTCCGATGTTACAGTGGTAACCATCAAAAACTTCATCCAACCTGCACTGAACCTGCAACTGACCTCCGCTAATCCTTCTCAAAAGACAACAGACCTAAATATGCATACTGTAACATACAACTTAAATCCTTCAACCAATTAACTACGGGATCACCCAACTTTTGTATCTGAAAATGGAACAAAATGTGAATTTTCCACATAGGATAGTTGGACCAACAGTACAGCACCAGTGCAGCAAGCAAGCAGTAAAATGCGCTTTCTGTGCGAGCTACGTCTATATGTATTGTGCTTCGTTTCGTACTGAAAAAGGGGGAATCCACATCCATCGAATCTTTCCGAGCACCATAGCTTATTCCCTCCTTATCAGTATTTTAGCATTTGTGAGCAGCGGGGAAGCCTAGTGGTTGGAAAGACCGCACTTCAACCCAAAGCACCCATCTTCAAGCTTCCATGTCGGCAAGCACACACTTGGCCGAAGTCTCTTGAACGCTTACAAGCTCCAGAAAGTCTGTCCTGTGGAGAACCCTGACCTATGACCTCCCAGGACAGGCGTGGGTGAAATTAAAATCCCCCCACTGAGATCAATAAAGTATCGCGTTTATTACATCATTAAATTTGTTTCAGCCCAGACCGGCGGTAAGGTCAATGTGGGTGTGCTTACATTATTTCCAGCACACTTTGCTCTGTAACCTAATGCACCATCCATTATCTACCACAAACAACTACAAAATTCTTGCTGGAGCCACTGAAAGTCCAATTATTCTCTTTGAATTAAACAACCAAGACAAGATAATATATATCAAAAGCACTGACCAGTTTATTGGCAAGGAAAAGTTGCCCGCAGCTTAACTTTTTTGGAACTGCCACTCAGAAAGCCAATTATATGCTAATATTATTTAAATGCATAAAGTCTAGGGACATGTTTATAAAGACAACTATAAATAATCTCATGTGCGAGACCTCTAGAAAACACGTGCAAACTGTGCCTTAGCCTGATGTGTCTGGTTATACAAGAAGGGATAAGCCACTCCCTATCCATATTTTTATATTTTTAATTTACTTTTTTTTTCCTAAGCTGCCATATTGCACGCATACATATGCATGTACTGGTTCAGGCTGGTGCAGGAGCTTGTGGGGTTTAAGTACTAAGCGGTAAAGAGAGTTCTCCAAACGCCTCCTTCATCTCCAGTAAATAAAAAGTTGAAGATTGTGTGTGTGTGTAATGTATGCACCTACGTGACAACGTGCTAGTGTGTGTGTGCATCTCTGTCACTCTGTGTGTCTGTGAGTCATCCCACTATTAGGCTGTCTCTGAAGCACAACAACCAGCCATAATCTGCTGGACGCTGAGCGGTAATGGCTCTCAGTCAGACAGCTAATAAGTAACACACCAGATTGCCTGCTGCAATAAGCCTGACTGAGTCACTATTCTGGGCTACATCATTATTTCTCGACCTGTGGGCTGCGAACCCACAGTGGGCTGCGGGACTGCTCTGACAGGGTCGAGGACTTGATGTGTGTATAAAAAAAACCCCAACAGGACTCATTTGCCACTGATTTACCTGTGATTTGGAGTCCATCCTGAACATGTTTATTTCAGGCTGTGGTTAGGTAATTTCCTTCTCATATATGTGACCTTGTTTAAACTGAGGTCAATTGAACGTTCTGGGGGTAGCCTTATCTATGCTCCCTTGCCCTTTATTCCCTAAATCATTATTTTCTTTCAAGGCTTGACTGCGGTCAGCTGGCAAAGCCACAGTATATCCAACTGTTGAGCAGGCGACTACAAGGGCGCTATTATGGCGCACTGAATCAATGAAAACAGTGTAACCAATTTTCACTATTTTTTTTCCCCACAGGGTAAATCATATATCACATTTTGTATCTACATGCTTGCTTTGTTATTTTCCCACACATAACAAAAACGACCGGGTGAATGTCTGTGGGTCCTAACTCACTGTAATATGTACGAGGTGAAACCGGAGCCCCGGCGCATGAGAAAACGCTGCCATTAATATTCTCATTCGCAGCGGAGCGGAGATATTGATCCAGGTATGTGCGCGTGCACGTGTGTGTATGCGTGTCTCGGCACGCGCATACGAGTTGAGGGGTCTCTGGCCTGTGTACGGCTGAGGGTTACGTTTTTTACAATC